>JAULBW010003085.1:0-23217 GCA_032358265.1 Vaucheria bursata | reverse complement strand
TATATAGAAAAATGTATTTTAAGTTATATGCTACTTTTTTCTTATATTCTACATCATATTTCTAAACATTTAGAAGGTGTTCATAATTCACCTCTTTTCATTGGCTTAGATTAGGTTGTTCTTTTGGTAATATCCAGTTGCTCAAAAAATATAATCTTTCCGATGTTTCTCCTATCAATTCAAATATATTGAACGTATTTTACTATAAATCTGTATACTTTTTGAGCATACTGTATACAAATTTTGATTATATTGTATATATATATATATGGTATACAAAATATAACTTGAGCTGTCATATCTATGCATCAACTAAAAAAGTACATATTTTAAGTATACCGTATACATACTATGCATACAGTCTACATTTAAACTATACCTTTCTATCCTGTCATTGTAGTTATCAATAATAGCAACTGAAGTTCATCATTTAGATTTTCTCTCATGCATAGTCTTTTTTATGACACTTTTGTTTGCATATTGTATAAATATGTATTAATATTTATGTTTTGTTCAGATTCCAAATCATAATGCAGAAGTAACAATGTCTCTATCAGTAACTGGACTTCCAAAAGTCCCAGCCAGTTGTATGTTTTCGAGTAACCCTAGTCCTTTCATAGTCATAAGTCGGCAACTCGAAGGAGGTTCATTTATACAATGTTATAGAACTGATGTTAAGAAATCTACGCGAAGGTGATGATGTCTATATGTATTGCCCATTAACTTTTGACTAAATATCGTACTATTCTGAAAAATCTATTACATTGTTCTTTCAAATTTTATTCTCTTAGTATATGTTGTATGAAAACTATACATTAGAGCAGAATTCGAAGTATTTTTGATCTTTTAAGCTCATGTTGGACATCAAAATAGTTTAAAAACTGTTCTTTCTCGTAGAGCATTAGAGGTGTAATTCAAATTTTGTTTGCTTCATATATATTTCGATCAGATTTTTATCAAAGAAATTAGCATATCAGTATTCACTTTTCCAGCCCTCCTTTCGGTTACATGTTGACCTTTTCAATAGTAAGGTAGATTAAATCAATCTTTACATGCATGTATACCTATCTATACATGGACTCTTAGTTATATAATTTTAAATTGCTATTGCTTTTTACACATATTTGCACACAAATTTTTAGATATATGTAATTTTTAAAGCGCTATTCTTTATCGAATGTTTGCGAAAAATTCTTTTTTTTCCATTTCAGCCCTGTGTGGGATTCGTTCTCAGTGCCTTTAACTGTTTTGGCAGCTGGCGATGAATATAGGCCATTATTGTTTGAAGTAAAGGGTTGGTATAGAAGCGGTAAACACATATTATTATGTTCGATTACTCGAAGTGTTCATGATCTCATGGCTACTTCTGGCAATAGATTACACTTGACTCAAAATGTACGTACCGTATGTATCATTTGGCAGTATTTTGAGTTATTTTGTCAAATAATCCCATGTCATTCACTATCCTGGGTGTTCCGAGTGAAGAGATTTCGAAATAACTTTTTAATCTTTCATAATTTGCTATGGGATATTTGCTACCTAGTTCGATTCATGTAAATCTTGAATGGATTGAGTGTTGAACTCTAAGAACTAAACTGTAAGCTGATAGAATTGACTCTTTGCATTTCGAATTTAAAATTGATGATTCGTCATTGCACATATATATATATAATTCCGTGTGAAAGACGTACATAACGTAACTAACCACTATGTGATTGTATTTTTCTATCTATTGAACCAACGTATGAATATTTGTAGAGCTTTTCTTGTTTCAATGATTTCAGTTTGGGGATACTCAACCAGAGCTGTACGTTAATGAATGTAAAATGAAGTCCGTACCAACATTCTTTGATTACCTTTACAGTGGTATGGAACTACAGTTCATGTACGTATATGCATAACATTTTATTACGTATTTTAATATTGACAGAAATTTGAATTCTTCAATTATGTAGTAATATATGTATATATATTTTTTTTTCTATAATTTGTTATAAAATACTCAATAAGAATGCTATACTGAGTAATCTAGATTTTTACATATTATTTAGGTAACACTAGATTATCTTTGTTGAAACGAACACGTGCTAAAATATATATATATATAAATATATGTATATGTACATATTTCAGCATAGACATGCCTATAAATTATTATCATTGGATAGTGACTCTGACTACATCACTAGCACTATTTATTTTTGGTAGTGTAGTTGTTATTGAATACTTTCTATAGAGTTCTGGAATATTCTTTATATTGACGTAGACAGAGCAAACTCATGATTAATATCACTCTATCTTTCCACTGAGCTATTTCATCTCTCTGCTGCACCTCTGGTAATCCGATTAACCGTATGGCCCCATTGGATAAATAGTTACAGTTATCTGCAGTTCAATATGAATAAGCATACAATGTTGATGTAAAAAAACAGTCAAGTATAATATGAACAAAATAAAATTGTCCAAGATAGTGAGAAATGCATACTAACATATGGATATAGACATATATTCAATTTTTTACCATTTCTTTTATGATGTTCTGATGGTGCATATTCGACTATGTATAAGAAGCACATATATACATATAAATAATTGTTCTAGATTGGGTTCTATTCAACATTTATTATGAGTTTTATTTTTCAAATAACTTTACTAATTGACTAAACCCGATTATAATTGCATTATATTTGTGTACTACACTCTAGTTTTGGTTTATTTTCAGATGTGCAATTGATTTTACTTCGAGCAATGGGCACCCTGGGTCTCCCGATAGTCTTCACTACGTAAACAAGAGTAGCGAAAGCAACCCTTATTCTAAAGTAAATAATTTTTTGCATTAAATTGAATCTCAAAAACTTAAATTTGATGAAATTTTAAAAGATACCACTAATTAATATTGAACCTACTAAACCTTTCAGAAATTATTCTAAAATTTAACCTTTCAGAACTAACAAGCTCTTTATGAGTTAAAAGTTACCAAGATATTTATTTCATACATCCGAATCTTCTTTTTCTGGTGATGTATTTATTCTTCTTAAAGATTACTTTTTGTTTAGTGCCCTATTGTACACGTTCAATTATTTTGTATTGCTTGCTAATATTTTTACAGATAATTATGCATGCAGATGAGTATAATTGTGAATTTTTGCGTTCGATGGATAAATTAAAAAAATTTGGTGGTTTATGTTATATATTATAGGTTTGTAGGAAATGATAAAATACTAGAAAAGAAGATTTTATGGACGATACTAATAATCACTTTGAAACTTGACATCCATATTTAGAGTGGCGAGTCATCAAGATTCGAATTCGAAATTCAAATAGTCTATCTTATCAGCTCGCAGTCCATCATACAGTTCGGTTTCTACAGTTCAATGTGTACACAATTCATTTACATAGTAATTGTCTAAACAGATTAGTCGACTTGCTTGCCTGCTAAGTGCCGGTAATAACTGCAAATGTGATGGAAAATATGTATACATATATATACTTTTTTCATATAGTTTATTATAATTATTATTTAAGAAAAAAATACATTTGTATGCCTGATTTAATTGAAAATGGAGTAATTCATTAGAGAGGTTGAAATCCACATTAATTCTATATAGCGTACACTTCGATGCATAATAAAGCCTCATACAAAACGTATTTTTTGTATTTCTACATGCGAATTTTAAATATCTTGATGTTTATTGCAAGGTAATGTGACTGTAAATTTTGATTTACCTGTAACATTCAAACGAATGAACTTGGTCATTTCTCATTTTGAGGTGTGATTTGGGGTTCAGTGAGAGAATTTATCAGTGATTCCGCATTTTCTCATAAAATCTTTGAGTGATTCAGAGTACAGAATTACTTTTACATATTATATGTACCATATATCCAAGTAGAAATAAGATATTTTTACCAAAAAATATGATTATTTTGTACTTTACAATATTACTTATTTTTCTAAAAGCTATATTATACACTGGAGCAGTTCTGGAGTTCTATGAAACGGATGAGAAATTTTCTGCTAATTTAGGCAAATATAAATATATCATTCTAAAATAAAATAATTTTCATACATTCTTTAAAATTTTAATATTTTAAAGGCTATTTCGGATATTGGAACAATCCTAGAATTTTATGACACGGACAAGAAATTTCCTGTTTATGGGTTTGGAGGAAAACCTTATCCAGGGGAAATTGTTTCACATTGCTTTGCGGTACGTTTTGTCGAAAATTGAGCTATTTGAATTTTACTATTAGTCTGTATGAGGATTTTTTAAACTTTGCTTACAATAAATTTTTTGAATATTTTGTCTTAATTTTTAGGTTAAAATAGGATAGTTTCCTATTCAAAGCAGATGTAATTTTGCATTATTATTTGGGATGTTTTTTCCAAAAAAATTTGAAGTAAATTACTCTGTTTTTATATAACTCCTCTTACTGTGAGCTTTTTTAATCACTTTTTTGACAAATATAAGTACTTTTTACTATTGACTTAACCTAAAGATTAAAATAGAAATTATTTTGTTAAACAGTCAGCAGATGCAGAATAAATGCAGTTGAGAGAGAGGCAGAAGAAAATTCAAGGGATATTCTAGATTAAAATACCAAATTGTCCTGAGCGTTACTCTAGAAATTTAATTGTACATGAATGCTCGAGCAACAATTATCATACTAGATAGTGTACTTCATTAGTCGGCATAAATATAATTAGACATGATAAAATTCATTTAACTCGCAAGATATCTAATAAATGAATATAGGGAATAAGGGCTAAATTTTTAATTTTCTTAAATTCTATACGTGAATAAACGAGTATTTTTTCTTACTTCTGACTTTTGAGGGTTAAAATTGGTTAGAGCCCTATTTTTAATACTTGTTACATACTATGGGCTTTATCAAAGGTTTAATTTAAAAATTTCCTTGTTTAATAGAATTTTATGCATAGAAATAGATACATTCCTTTACTATCAATCTTAGATAAGACTTAAAATTGGCAAATTTCCTGTTTATAATTGATGAATTTTGGGAAAATGTAATGCTCACAACTTTTTGTAGGTCAACGGTAATGAAGCTGATCCTGAAGTGATAGGCGTTGCTGGAATTATTTCTTCGTATTACAATAGCTTATCTACTGTTGAACTATCAGGACCTACACTTTTTGCGCCTGTAATTAACCAAGCAGCATCTATGGCTGCGGCTTTGCAAACTACTGATCCAAGGTACGTAACTTCTTGCAGTTTAGTTCAGTTCAGTTTATTCAACTTCTATGCATAAAATCTTCTGGATAAAGATGAATAAGTTAAAATTAATTTTTTTCTATGGATAATTTTTAGGCCTAATTAATATTAATACTGCCTTAGCTCAAATTTAATTGCTTGAATTTTATGATGAGCATATGATGTTATTTCAAATTATCTGAAGTTGAATACAAAGTGCTTCATATCAGCAATGAAATTTTAAGTTTTTAAATTATTCATTGCAAAATGAAACTCCAAAATCTATCAGCTTATAAATAAATATATTTTGCATCTAGTTCGAAATTTAAATAATTGAAGTTTTTGGTTGAAAATTTTGAGAAATTATTTTGATTTAAGAAAACTCTTGAAATTAAAGGCACTGTGCCCGCAATTAACTGATTTTTACCTTTCAAATTTATTCTGAAAGTTGACTTATTTTAGAATTTATTGTATATCAAAGAAATCAGAAATACTGCATACTGCTGATAGTTACGGATGGTATAATCAATGACATGGCCAATACGGCAGATGCCATTGTAGCAGCTGCAAAGCTTCCTCTCAGTATCATAATTGTTGGAGTCGGTGATGCGAATTTTGATAGGTACGTATATATACATATTTTCATACATGTTTATGCGTACATTTTGACATACAAGTGTTAGGATATGATGCGTAGCTATGTCCACTTCACTCACACCAAACCGAACTTGATAGACACTGTATGGCATATACATACATATACATGTATAAAAAGCATCTATGATGTCATTTATGAATGTTTATATATATCCGTGGATATTTACTGCTCATTTATATTAAATCAAACTAAAACTTAGCTTATGTCATACGTACACAATACAAATATATATATTTATATATTAGTTGCTCTGTACTCGCTGTAAGCCTGTATCAGCATGATATTGTCCTTCTATTTTCTTCAATTGGATTAAAGCTAAGGCAACTGTAGATATTTTCTTTTTTGTATACGTGTATGAGTTATGTAATGATGCATTCATGTGCGCAAATAGATTAAAGTTTTTTTGAATTTGATTCTGAATAAAATATCCTTTTGTTCTTAATTTTTTACTTTTAAATTCTTCCTCTTTGCTCAAATTATTATTTGTATGCATGAGGCATACTTTATAAATTTTGTTGCATCAGTCCACATACTAGTAGTGTTGGGATTATCTCAAGGGGCCCCAAATAGGGTTACCAATAGGCTAAATCTTAGTAGATATTGAGTGAGTACGCCAGAATTATAATAACTTTGATAAATAGTATAGAACGATGACTATTTTTTAGTCATCTCCATTTCAATATTGGCATAAATCAAAGGGCCCTGATCGTTCTATAAATTATGCACATATATACGTATATGCTTGTTGTAGTATGGAAGTTTTGGATGGCGATGATGTTCGTATTAGAAATAGTTTGAATCAACCTGCAGTTCGAGATATTGTTCAATTTGTGCCAGTTAGAAAAGTAGTCACACGCGGTTCTCATGGTCTTGCAACAGAGGTAAGCATGAATGTATGTATTTCTCGAATAATGCTGAAGCCAACTTTACTAAACTTAAACCTACCCCCTCCTAGTCTGATCACAAAACAAAGTTCAGAAACTGTAATTACTCATGTGTAAATATACATATGTTCACTGGCGTATTTTTGTTTGTTAACATTTTTTCATGATTGGTAGTTTATAACCTTTTTTCTACTTTTCACACACACACACCCCCCCCTCCCCCTGGTCTTTGGTAATCTGCACACAACTGAAAGGTTGGAGTAGAATTGCACATATTTATTTATATGAAATTTTACATATTGCCTTTTTGTAATGTGACTTTACATATGTGATGTTTCCTGTGGATAATGTAAATTTTTTTGTAGAGTTCCTCGAAACTTTAAAAACTTCTAAAGGAATAAGTATCGAGTGGTACCACTAACTAGGCTGATTCAGTTACTTCATATATAGGCCTATTTTTTCTATCTCTGTATTATCTTTCTTTCTTATAATTTTTATTAATTTTAACATCCTCCTTGAGGAGATGAATGGCTCTTGGTAGAAATAGCTTTTTCACTCATTTTGGACTTTGCAATTCAAGAGTACATTCAAATATAAAATCTGTATTGAAAGTATGAATTTGATTGAGTTTGCTCAGTGTTACAATACTTTTGGCGAATTAAAGTTGGTTACGAAAATTAGCATTTTTTGGGCTAAAATGTGAACAGAATCCTGATATGAGCTGTTAGCGATAATTTCATTGGTGAAAGGGGTGAAGAGCTGTAGCTCAACCCAGCTAATTTATGCAAGTTCATCTGATTGGTTTAGACTTTAGATTTGTTGTTGCTATTGGCTACATTAAATTCTACATTGAATCAAACTTATAGCATCCATCGCGCAATAGAAACTTGACTGATACAATCATACATTTGTCAGTTAAAATTTCATTTCGACTGGTAACATTTCATTTTAGGGCAAGTTTAAGATAAGTACCAAGATATCAAGATAAAAAAGAGTAAGAAAAAAGAAAAAGTGACATTTAAGATTGAAGTATGTAATATTTGCCACCTTTGATACCATTATTCTAGAAACATAACTCACTTTCAAGTAGTGGTTGGTATACTGAATTTTATACTGCTCTATATCAATATCAACAGAAAAATACTGCAAAATATGGCCAAGCAATAAATATTTCAAAGCCTTGCTTCATTAAAAAAAATTTCAGGTTCTAAGGGAGCTCCCTGGAGCTGTGGTCGAATACTGTCATATGATGAAAATTGAGCCGTATCGGAAATCTGAAAAGCAGGGCGCTTTTGCTAATGCAGAAGTGCGACAAATCTTACGCAACCAACAAAGCTCCTTCCAAAACTGGCAAAGAGGTGCAATTCCACGAGCATAATCTTCAACTTTTTGAGATTTTGCAGAATTTTTCGGTTAATATAATTTTTCTAAAAATATCAGAATTAAATATCTAAAGGAAATCAATGTCAACTTTTTATTTTATGTTAGTAAAGGAACTTTCAAGTAAATTTTGAGGTTTTTATAGATTTCGAAATATATTTATACCGAGTAGGTATGGACAATATTTTGAAAAATTATATCCGACATTTTTAAAATTACACATGAGATTTTAAGATTAATGCAAATACTTCCCGATGCCTCTTGAATGCTAGACCCCCAAAATATCCAGTACTACAGTATTGATTCATAGCAGCGGTACACAGAGCATACCTGCTAGCTAAATTCGCACCATGTACTCAAATTCAATTTGCACACTTGACTGGGAGATTATTGCATTTCTTTTACCATAGTTTACCAACATCATAAATAATGAATGAACTATAAGGCATGAAAGAAAAAATAAAGTAACTGATAACATCCATTAAACCATCGTCAACTCTTTTGTTGGATCCTTATTATCATAAGGTTGGGAAGAGACTACTAAAAAATATAAAGAAAAGTACAATTTTTTTATTGCAGTACTTCTACTCAGAATCAATACTCTATGGTAACTTCAATTTAATTGCTAGAAAATGTATGCAAAATATTTACTATTGAAAGTTTATTACTATAATATATGATGCTATACAACTGCATGGCAGATACTTAAGTTAGAGTTTACTTCGTTCTGGCAAAAAAAATTGTATTCATGAAAATTCGTTTTTTCTCACTGATATACTTAAACCGTATATAAGGAAGAAACTTGCAGAGAGTGTTCCAACAGTATTTTTTTGTAATAATCAATCTGGATGAAAGTTCTTTGACCCTGATCACTTGACTTCAAATTTTTAGAAGTTTAGTAGCACGAATTTGGTCTTTGGCTTCCATGAAGCAGCAAAGTCCATTGAAGTAAAAAAGTTTCACTCCGGAAAAAAACATTGCGCACGTCATTTTTGTGCCCCATAAATAGCTTTTCGTCGTGGGAACTTAGATTGATAACAGTCAAGAAGATAACTTTAAAAAGAAGCTCAATCGATGATTGCTATATATCAAATTCATCTGCTTCATTCATGCTCCTCCATCAAACAATTAAATTTAATTTTGAAAAGAAACCGGCATTCCATTAAATAACTCTAACAGTTATTTAGCAGCATCAAATATTGGTTTGATGTAAAAAATAATGAAATTACTTTTTAATTATTTTGAAAAGCCTCAAGTTCTCTTGGCATGTATTAGAAAAGCTAAAATATTTTGAAAAATTTTATATGTGAAAGGCTTATGTAAATACTAGGTTTTCATGAAACTCTAATACCTTAGAGCGATATTACATTGTTCCAACTTTAAGTCTTAGAAATCCAGCTTAGAAATCCAGCTTAGAAATGACTCAAGCCATTACAACTGTCAACATATTTTACTTGGAGAAGAATGTTTCTGCATGTACAATTTTTTTAAAAGCATTTATATTATTATACTTAGGATTAGGAAACTTGCTGTCATAATTTCTCATAAATATTATTGATTTGTTTACCCGTTCAGTTGACTTAAGCTCATACTTTTGCAATGTTGTATATTGAAGGTAAATGTATTCCAATATTGAATTGGATTACTCACTAATTCATCATTTGCGCTTAATTGAAATATTACTTTTGACTTACTGATCCACAACTTTCATCCTCACTACTTTGTTTGCATGGAAACAGACCTTTGGCACTGCAATGCTTGCTTTTCTTGTTAAGTTTATTGTAGATATACAGAAGTATATTGGCTACATTTCAGCAGCCTAAGCTATTTTTCTGTAAGCCTCAGTTATTGGAGCATTAGTAATTTGGACTACATGTTACAACTATCTGTCTTTATAATGCCATGCACTAGTGCATTTGCACTTCATTACTGTGCACGGTTCATAAGTACGTTACATACAAATTAAGGTCAGTTTGATGAACCATTGCTCTCAAATTGATTAAAGTATTTGACACAGATTTGTTTTGTTAAGATTGTAGCCTATATTGGCCACCTTACGTAATATTGGGTAATGCTAATGTTTTCTTGGATACTTGCAAGGCATCTAATTTGGCTATATTTGTTATGAACTAACTTCCTAAAGTGCTAATTCTGTTTGTAGCTGCAGTACAATTCAGGAAGATTTGTGCAGCTATACAATTTAAGAGGATTTGTACAATTCTAGATTTAAGGAGAGTCATGTATTTTGAATGATCAGCTTACATATATTTTTGTCGTGTTGATAGAATGTCCTCACTTTTATCAACGCAAATCATGGAATGCAACATATCTCAATTAATTCTTGTCCGTTTCTCCTTGCATTTTGACTTCTGTGTTCCTAATAATATTCCATAAGATACAGACTTGTGCTGTTTCTGATTATTGTAAATTTTTGAAATAAAATAGGAAACTTTTTAATTCATGTGTATATCACTTTCATTTATTATGGAATTCTTATGGCTAGAATTGTCTTTGCCTTGCCCCATTTGACTGATAGACCAGATGTTAGTCTCAGTAAATAACTCAACAGATCTAACTCCCAGATATAGTTGTAGACAAGACAAAACAAAGACAAGACAGGAACTATGATATGAAATATACTTACAAGACTGAATTACAAGACCACTGAGGCTACTTGCATGATCAGAAGTGAATCTTCTAATATATTTTATAGTTCCAAATGATGACGCGCCATAAACTGTTGAGGTTCAACAATGACTTGCCACATTTTAAGTAATCATATTTAACCAATTTTAGCCTTTATTAGGTGCAGCGATCCTAACACCAGGTTATAGCTACACTGTGAATAAGTAAGCATCACTGATGCCTATTTCAGATAAACTTAAATATTATGTTTAAAGAGTCCTAATTTTCAAAGCACTCATTGTCCAGCAATTTCCCAGCGGGAGAAAATACATTTATGATGTTGAGATTGCACATATGCTGTCTATTTCTGTCACAGCCACAAAGCATGCTGAAAACGTCAACTTTTCCTCTTCATACGTGAAATATTCAAGGAATATGTACGTCTGGAATTAAACAGTTGTCCTCTCCAAGATAATTGCCTTTGAGGTGATGCTCTGACAGTCATTTCGGTATTTATTATTTATTGTTAACAGCACTAATGGTGATCCTGATTTTCACAACATGAAGTGTTATTAACATTTAATAGGAATCAGCACTACTTTAGGGAGGCAGAAATAGTACCAGTTACCCAAAAAAATTTCTACAAAAAAAACAGTTGCATCAGCATTCTTCTTGCACCTAATGTTAATTTGTACTCAGAAAAGGTGAAAATCGCCTGAGATTGAACGTTATTAGAGCAAATGATAAAAATTGGTATTAATCGGAATATTAAATTATTTCTATATGGAAAATGAATGTAGTTCATTTGTGTTCACTTTTTAGCTCATCACCACTGTATCCACATGCCAATGCATTTCTTTCTCTTCCAATTATGGTAGTTTATCTTACTACTAAAGTGTACAAAGGTTGCTAGTTGGAATTTTACACAGCCTTTTTCATTGCTGCTACTTAAACGTAATTGATGCCTATACTATTGCCAATACAACCAGCATTTCAATGGACTAAAATTTTTGAATTGAATATATTTTACCTTCTCGAAATTAGTGAAAAAAGAAGTCCAAACGAAAATCCCCCGACTGCACTCCCACTACTAGGCTGCAGCCCTTGTGTCATAATGATGTACGATTCCTACAAATTTGAGAAAAAATTGTAAGAAATCGACAAATCAAAAATGAATACACTAGATGCTGTAATATTTTTCACTGTTCTTGCTGACTAAATTTTAATCCCACTATTAAAGTTGAAAAAGTGCATATTCCCACCTAAATTACTTTTCTTAATGCAAAGACTTTAGACTTTCAAGTGGTATATTGAACTTTGACTCCTTGACAAAAAAATATCAAACTGAAAAGTCGACCGTATGTATGTTTTCTTAAATGTATATAATACTTATCTATGAGCTACGTCATTTAATACTCACTGACGATTACAAAAATAAAGACTTTCTAAGTATGAAACAGGTCAAAAATACATAAGCTTATGCTTACACCCATGGTAAATACTTGGCATAAATATAAAATAGTTATTATGTTTGTTTCGGATTACAGTATTGTCAATAGTACTAACGCCTTTGATGATATAAATTGATATAGTTTGACAATTTATATGTGATAGTATACGCTGAAATGCTGTAGAATTCCAAGAGCTGAAAATTAGAAAGTCTATGTACACATCTGTCACAGAAGACAAAGGCTGATAAGGAAAAAACTACATTATATTATAATACATCTATCTATTTTTGCATTGAAGCAGGAAACTTCTCCTTATCTAAATACCAGATAACTTGTAAACTAATACTAACTTGATATAGTACCGTAACATGCCAGCAATAACACGCGTACACTGTTGCATGTGTTGGATAATTTCTATTTGCAAATTGTGAGTCATTGTAGAATACTAGTTGAATATGTAAAAGAGGCCATTAAAAACTAAGGATTTAGAACTGTCAAGATATTGCTAGTCTAGCCTAGTTATATTTGTAAAAATTGTTAACTAATTTATATGCTATATCAGCCATTATTAAATATTTAGTTACAGAATTTATTTTAGACCCATTCTACATTTGAGTATAATTATATACTTCAGTGCATAACATAATTTGTCTTTTCTATCTTTTCTCTCTACCTCTCCTTGCTCTATCAACGATTAATTTCACACGAACTGTAACTACGTCACTAGTAAAAAAAGATTTCCACCAATGAAAAAATACATCTTGATGTTCCGGCTAATAGTGAGTTCATTTTTGTTGCAAGGTCAAATTTCAGAAAATATCTGGAAGGTCTAGAGATTTGAAAAATTTAGTGGTCTATTTTACAATTTCACTGAAATCGCACTGTACAAAATTCTACATATACTCAGTTAGAAACTTACATACGCAGCATATCCTAGGCCACAGAGACCAGCGGGAATAGGAACAATCCCAAAAAGATGAATTACTGATCTTGGAAAAGTCATTGCGTACCATGAAAATAATGCAGTAAGAGAACCAGAGCAACCATGATGCCGTGTATCACGCACCTGACCCCTAGGCACACAAATGGATGGGTTAGGAGTTCAATTCCAAATTATGGCAACAGTGAAATAACTATACATTAGCAGTACAACAATGTGCCATCTAAACACAGGCCTTGTGAAAGCCCACTTTCAAAATTGAAAGTTAACATTTGAGTATTTTTGAGTTTGATGATGATTGCAGCATTATAGCATTGTTTAAGATACAAATCAATTTATTCAAGTAGAATTGAAGACCAAGGAGTTGAATGATGATTTCAAATATGTAGGGCGTCATCTAAAATTAGAAATTTATTACTAAATTAAACCATGTCTTATTTCACTTGGGTACACCCCTGTGCAGCCAATACCTCCCAATTTTGATAATGCGTATTTCCGTCTATAATGAATCAGTTTAAAAAAGAAAAAAACTACAATAAATTCTACTCTTTGAATTTAAAAATAAACGACAAATTTAATAAGCTTGAGGAGATTCAAACTATTTAAACAAAAAATAAATTTAGATCAACCGCTTGTTAATATCCTTCAATATTATGATATAGGACTTAGTAAATGTGGTAAGAATGAAAAAAGAAGTACTCTAAATACAATATGTACGACACAAATGATTGATGATCTCAAAAGACAAATACTTAATTTGACGACTTTCAACTCGTAATATGCAGAATTAACTCATAAAAAATCATAAATAGCTAGATTTATCATTGATGTCATTGATAGGTAAATTTGCGAATTCACATTTTAACCTTCTTACATATTATAGTTCAGGCAAGTGAATGCGCAGAAAAAAGAAAGTATTACAGAACAAAAAAATGTCACTAGTAGTAGAATATGTGAAAAAACATACAACCTGATGACTTTTCAGCTTACAAAAAGAATCATAAATAACTACAGATTGTTGATAGCTACATTTGGATAAGCCCATTCAAATTCATACAGTTTCATGGCATACAGTTACTTCGGATATAAATTATTCTTTTTAACGAATTTATACTTCTAAAAATTCACAAAAAAGTCAAGTTGCCTATGTTCAGTTCAGATTTTCAGATGCAACATATGAGTTTCGTGGTCCTGAGAGACTTGCTATGAGCAAAGATTACTGTTGATTAGATAAAACACATAAAAATAGGCTATTTATTTATTATTTTAGTATGAACAAAATATATATATAAATGTATATATTAGTGGACCTTGTTAGTGCCGGCATAGTAGCATGAACTAAGTTACTACAGAGTCCACCCCCAAAATACAGGCTAATAAATTTTCTAGAACCCAATATTGAGACAATAGAGGGACCCATAAGTACTAGCCCAAGAGATGTGAAAACCAAGCTCATCATATCAGTATGTACGAACAGTGAAGTGGCCAATGTATGGACCCTGCATGTAACAAGGAAAGACAAAGGTAGAGTAAAATGACAAAATGCCTAAGATGCATGAAATCCTGAAATGTGTTCATTTTCGATTTCACTCAATTATCCTCAAAAACATTAAAATGATAGGTGTTACTACTAAATTTTCAAAAATCAGTTCGATTTATATACTAAAAATGTTCAACTTGAATATTGAACTTTGAATCCTATACATCAGTTACACTTTTATAAAATATTTTTTCAGTGTTTTGTATCTGATATTATTCTACTATAAAATACACCAATGATAAATACTTGAATGAATGAATATGCATATACATTCTTTTAATTGATATAAACTAGAATCATAAACTAATTCACAGTGAATGGCAGCTGCAATAAATTAGAATCAGTAAAACATAAAAAAATATTTAATGTTTGAAACTACAGTTCATTGATGCAAACTAATTTATTTGAACAAAATAAACTGCACATATAAATAGAATTTCAAATAATTCAGCGTGGCATGAACTTTGAATTAAGTAAACATTTCCAATTTTGTCAAACTTTTAGTCGAAAAAATGCCAAATCAATAATAAAATTGTGCTTATCTGACTACCTTTTCTTGTCAATTTTCCGTGAATATTACCTGAATAAATTATAATATAGTTTTTGACTTTAATTACACCCAAAAATACTTGGAACATTTCCAACAGCATAACTGAAATTTTGAAAAAACTAATGCATTACCTCTTTTGTCGAAAAATGCTATTATATGAAACCATTCCATGCTGGAGAACTAACGTTTTAAAATGATCAACGTTCGCTATAGTAAATCCAAGAATGTTCGCTGCTACTATTGCGAAGACTACATTATTTCCATTGAAATCACCACGAAATCGGCCTTTAAATGTAGACAGTCTTCGTTTTAGGCTGGCATATTGACCATATTTAAAATTCTGTTTAGCACGACTGATGCAAGGAATGGAATTCGAATGAAACGAAACAGTACTACCGCGTAGCAATCTCCCACAACGGTGTGCAGTAGAAACTGAGCAAATAATTGAAGAGAAATTTAATTACATTAACTTTCTCAAGGTGGACTAATGTAAACGTTACCGGATCTATAGAGGCACAGCATAGTTGTCTTTCTTGTGCAAGGATGGATCTGCGCCTTACTTACAAACACCAAGTAACTAAGACTCAAAGATTGCAAATCTTATCTTCTGCCTTATTGCCATTTAACATTAACTGTGTTTGGAAACACAAAGCGGAAAGCCAAAGTCGTCTGTTTCATGCCATTTATAAATTTTTAATAATTTTTCTATTTTTTTAATCAAAATAAGCTTATAAATAAACTACAAAAGTCCTGATGCACACCACAGAAATTGCGAAATTACCATACGACGCTCACATCAACTTGAATTGTTCTGTGCATTAATGGAACATGACTAGCTTCGGTTTTACTACAAGTGGAAATAAATTTGAATTCCGCAATTTCTGCTGCATGTACTAGCTACATAACTTTATACCAATTGGGCTCAACTGATAATAACGGCATCTATGCAAAAAAAATTAAAGTTACGGCACAGACTACATCTATCATATGATCCAAGGATAACTTGAAGGAGGGTATTTGAAGATTGATAGTGCGCCATTTTTTTATCAGGACAATGTCTAGAAAACAGGGGCAAGGCATTTTTGCTCGTTTGAACAAGCTTGATGAAGAACTATCTAGTTATTAAGTGTATGAAGTCCGATGTGAAAAAGTATATTCTCTTTACAAACTGATAAAGCCATTTTCCAAAAATCAATTTATGTTGTTCATGTGCAATTTCTGACTAGAAGAAATTATCTGGAAACAATTTTTGTGGCACAAGATACATTTCTTTAAAATTGCGTAGTGCAGCTTGTCAAAATATAAGAGCGTATACTCTGTATCTAGTACAAAAAGATTTATCAGCACAATTTCCTGATACCAATATCTCCCACAAGTATCTTCGTTATTATCTCAGTCTAACCGAGCTGGCTATTTTCTATTTCGCAGAGGTCAATAGCGTTAATTTACTTCCTTCTATTGTATCAAGCAATGCTCAGGAACATTGCATAAGAATTACTGGAGCGGCAGCACACTTTCGCTATTTGAAGGAATCCCTATACTAATCATCGCTAGATTGATTCCATTGCTCGCTTATTAATAATATATACATTTCGTACCATCAATTCTTTGAATTGCGTTGTGTTATATTATATTGCTTCTATTGGTGCGAGTTGTTTATTTCCCTTCTTTATTTGACAGCTACTCTGAAGATCCTCCAGGTTTCCTTTTCTAGGTTTTTCAATGTTTTTGCTATCTTTTATCAAAAGTGACTGCAGTATCAGCTTGGAATCCTTGTACGTGTACAAATGTTTTTCGTATCAATTAGTTACTGCTGTAAATACAAAATGATTTAAAATTCTTTATCTTCAAAAATTACTAACAGAGCGTTTAAGTTCTACTTCTCAAGAGAGTTCTAAGAAATATTGAATAGCTGCATTCAAGATCAAATTTGCCATCTCGATTCTAAACCAACCCATTTTAGAAAAGTAATGCCTATATTGGTAAATACTGTTTAAAAAATGATTGTCATGACATTTTATGCTCTAGGTAATGCCTTAAGAACGTAACATTTCATTACACAAAGGCTCAATATGCTAATAGAAGTACTTTATCAAAATGTACTAATCCATATCATGGCTGAAATGCATTAAACTGAGGATCTATACATCAATGTGGTGCCTTATCAAAATCAATCTAATCCGTATAACGAAGAAAATAGAGCTGGTATAAATTTCAAGCCGATAAGTTAGAATAACTACTGTCATTCATTTGAAAAAAGCAAAGTACTGGCAATTATAAACAAGCTAAACTTAATGTTAAAATATATGTAATGATTTGAACTATAAATTTATCTGCAATTAGTGTGTTTAAATTCTGAAACAGATGAAAATCTGGATTATTATGGGACAATCAGGATAGATTAGATTAGAAAATGGGTCATCTTGAGATCATCAGAAGATTTCAGCTATATCAGCATGTGATTCATCAAATTTTCTTTTTTGTATATTGATTCATGTTAGGACCTGAGCATATATAGCTGTGCAGGTTTAAATCAAGTGACGGTTTTGAACTGTTTCAGGACTAGGAAAAATGTCTTTTCATATATTCTTGTAGTAAATATTCATAGTTAGTACTGTATTGTATAGTAGTACCAGTAGTAGTTCATATGCACCTCATAGTTTGAGTTAATTTGTAGTTTATTTTGTACTATATTGTTTCTGCCACTGAAGCAGAAACAGCATATAATGACACATGTTTCTCATCAATCTCTCCTTAGTTTCTGTTGAAATTCTGCTTGGCAATTCAGATTTTTGTTTTTGTTCAGTCTGCACATTCGTCTTGTTTACTTTTACCTTTTTTGTGGCACGTTTCTGACTATTTGTCAATTTTTTGTTCCAAAGTTTTAAGAACACTAGAGTCAAATTATAGTATAATTTTGAAAACAGTGGATAGATTAAACATTATAAATATTTTTGAAGCTTGTAGATTCCTTTAATGTTTAGATTAGTGGAGCATTCATCATTGCAAAAAATTTTATAGTAAGCAATCATTTTTAAACGGCATTCACAAAGTTGCACCCAAAAAAATTAATACTCACCTGATTTTTGGAGCTACAAGTATGTCAAAAAAAAACAAATTATATTGCTCTACAAAGTTTAGTGTTCATTTGCCAGAGGCAATAGAGCCAGATATCCAGCAACTTCTTACCAAGCTTGATTCCAAACCACACCAACCATTGCCACTAGAAAATCCATATTCCATACACTCCTATTGCAACCAATAAAAATTCATTTCTTGAAAATAGTACATTGTCTTTGTATGCTTATAGAACTGAACATCAACCATGGGGTAGATCCATAGTAAAAAACTTGGTTTGCCACATTTCAGGCCTTCTATTGCTTTCAACTAAAGTGAAGTAACACTTTTAAAGGTATGAGATTGACTCATCATCAGATCACTGACAACGACTGGTGAAGCATGATTGAGCAGTGGCTCTTTGACCATAAATTCCTCACTATGTAATTTTATTTACTGCTGACAATGAATCTCAAGATTAAGATTACACTTCAAATGATCCATGGCAATTACTTAGAATGATGTGAACTATATAAGTAATTTAATGAAAAATATTTAGATTTAAAATTTTGTAAGGTAGTATTTGGTAAAAAGCCAATATTGGTCACAGTATTTGGGATCCTTTTAAGCACTAAAACTGATGCTTCATTTTTATGAAAGATATTTGCAGAGAATTAGTAATAGACATATTAAACCAAAAAAAGATTAAAATCTCTTTCATAGCTTGAAACCTGTTATTTAGTAGTTCTTTTTGACTTGGCTATGGATGAGAAAGTTCTTGTTTGCCACAGTAATGGTAGGAGCTAGTTTATTATCCAACTTGAATGAGTAGGAAAGAAATTAACTTGCGGTGGAGAGTACAATCATCTCCACATAAAAAAACTCCAGCATGATGTCAAGATTTCTACAAGTTACTGCTCAAATTCCTAATCTAAATTGTAATCTGTGACCCGTTGTATCTGTCTATATCTATCTTAATTCATATCTTACATCAAAATTATCTTATCCGTCTATTTTTGATTATTCCTGGATCCATTCTACAACTTAACAGTTCATTTCATGAAGCTTTTCATCAATGTTTTCAACTTGCTTGCAGTTACAGTTTTTATTTGCCAGAAATGGTAAGGAATGGGGTTTGAAGCAATCAGGAGCAACTTTCAAGATTGAGAAGAAACGAGAAAGATTTGGAACAAATTTACCTAAGAAAACAAAAAAAAAACCAGGGTTGAAATGTAACAATTTGTTGTGTACAAAGTTGTTCAGAAGTCTAAGAGCAAGGTTGGAATATTGGTAGATATAAGAGTTAGATAATTGATGTAGTTTTTTGATTTGGAGCAACCAAAATGCAAAAACAAGTTTCCATATAGAATAAAAACTACTCAATAAGAATGACCAAGTTCTGCATATACAAAATATGCACCTATATAACAACTATTAATGTGGTCCTAATACTATTTCATCACTGATGAGATTAAAATTTTGTTTTGTTTTCCAGTAAACTTCTTTCCAATTTGAAAATACTCTCTGGAATTTTTCAAATTCTTGTGTGTCTTGCTTTTTTTATCACTACTCAACTTTTTACTTCTCCCACAGAAGTATGCTCCCATAGTAGTATGCTCCTATAACATGTGATGAGTTGAAGTCATGGTATCTAAATATATTATTCTTTTTTATTTCTCCTTTCTAATGTTTGTGTTGCCACACACTGTGATCGGCTCACAGTATATGGCATGCGTTCCTTTTTCCTCTGACATGATTTCTATAATTGGCAAAGATTTTGCCATAATAGAGCATGCATGGAGTTTGAAGAGAAAGTATAGAGATCCAAAGAAATCTGTGAGAACTAATGGATCTTTTTCTAATGTTGAAGATGCTTTCTTTGTGGGCATCCTTCAAAATCAGTTACAACTGGTTGTAATTCACATTTTTTACATATTGACTGTTTGGAAGTCTTTCATCAAATTATGCAAGGTTAAAGTTTGCAAGTTATTGTGTCTGAACTACTAATATATTGGTATGCATATGTTTTTAAACATGTCTTTTTGCTTATTGATGTAACTTTTTGTCATATACTATTTCTTTAGATCTATCATGCAATCTAACAAAAATTCTAAATAATTGGATAAAAATCTTGGTTTGGAATTCAACTAAAAGTAAATAAAGAAGAGAGCATAAAGGCTGCTGCTTGATACTTAAGAGCCTCTTTAACAGGCTTGTGATGAATATTGCAAACTTAGAAAAAATTTTATTATGTAATTTGTAGCAGCCCAGCATGATATATTTTCTGAAATATGTGTGAGTAAATAGAGTTTTTCTGTTTATCATGTTGAAATTAGTTTTCAAGCACTACTGCTCATGCTAAAATTATAGGGTGACTAAACTGTACAGTGCAGTCACTTCATGAGAAGTCCATGCAAAGAAGCAACATTAGTTACTGTGCATTAACTTTACTTATACTTTTTACTTGACCAGGAAAAATGCTTTTGATGCTTGGGAATGGTAGTAAATAAAAGAATGCAAAATTTTTACAAAAAATTCATGTAATATTTGTCACATTGTTGGGCTGCTAGAATAAACTGTTATCATGAATAAAAAGAAGGTAAATGTGCAATTTTACAAGTAATTGTGTAACCTTGAAGTTTGATATATTATGTGTTTTAGCTTTTCTTATGGGTGAAAGTAATTATTTGAATTAATATGCAGTAACTTAGAGATAAACTCAATGAAAAAATATAATACTGATATGAACTCCATAAAGTGTAAAATTAAGATAGACTCAGCAACTTTTATAACTACCATGTTTTTATTTACTTTGTTTCTGGTAGCTTTCAAGTATGGGGTCATCCTGCTGTAGATTGTGTTGTGCAAAGTAAATATTTCACTGACTTCCACTTGGTATTATATTCTTGATGTTCAACAAACACTGGGGAAGATAGTGTCTGCTTGATGTAAGTAATGAATTTGTGTAAAGCTTGATCATGAAATGGGCTTGAAGAGTCATTAAGATGGATTCCAGCAGAACTGTAAATGAAATTATTACCATTAAAGAGATGAACATTTTAAAATAGGGATATTAGAACCAATAACTTAATGAAAAGAAATAAGCTAAGATCTGAGCCAAGTTAAATGCAACCATTTTATTTCAGCAGTTGAAATTATCAGTAGCTTGTATTTCACAAGACATTTTTCATTTTTATAAACAAAATGCTATTTAAATGACAATTAACTTTCAACATTTGTTTCACAGAATGGATGAAATAAAATAGTTTGATCAAATCCAACAGCCTTTACATGACATTAATTGCTGTTAAGAATGGCAAGTCTTTTTATAAATAAAATTTTTTATAAGCCTTACCTCTAATTGTCTTCATCAATGTTAATTCTGTAAATGAAGCAACAATTAACTAATGGCTTATTGAAACACAAACAGAAGTTGTTAGCAAAACTAAGATGAAGATTTTCCAAAAACTTAAGATCTCAGTTGGAAAAAAATTTGCTCTTAAAAATAAAATAACAATCATATGCACTGTTATTCAAAACACATAGAAGCAAACTCTATATTTTACTGTTCTACAAAAAAACATACTTTCAATTTTTTCATTTCTAATTAGAATTTTTTAATTTTCCACTTTAAAGTTCACATATTTTTTAATAAACTTCCACATTTTACTTTGTCAATCTTTTTGACAACGGTAAAGGATAGTAGTAGAAGCAAATAAACAACAACTAGGCAAAAGATAATAAAACAATGTGCATATTACAATTCAATAGCAAGCAAGGAGTAAGTAAGCAGCCCTTCCTAACCAAAGCAGCACCAATAACTCTGCAAAATAGCAGAGTAATTGTAGTGACAATAAATGGAGTAGTTTTGTTAGAGATGTTGTTGTTGTTTTGGAACTCTACAAAAATGGGTAACCTTGAAACCGTAAAACAATTTGGAAATGAGATCTGCCAACACTAACATAAGGGATAGTAGGTATCTTGATGTTTAGAAAATAGAGTACGTTTTTTGACAGTAGCACCCTCTTAATTTCCAATTAGGCCAAGGTGATGTATTATCAAAAGACTGAAAATTCTTTTTCACTTCCTTTTTCTCTTGTGTGATACTGCTGTGTTGTGTAGTATTTGTGGAACAGCATACTTTTGCAACTAGGGGAGAAGCCTGCCCTGCCTGATCATTATCTTTTTGATCACCAATAATATACTTTGTTTTATGTATTTGCTTGCTTATGTTTGTTGTTTTTGTATATTTATATTTGCAATGTTGCAATATAAATTTTTTCTTTTAATTTTCAAAAAATATTTTACACAATAACGTGCTTTGGCTTGAGCATCAATTTTTTTAAAATGTAAAATTAACCATAAAAAGAATATATTAGCAAAAAAGCATTTAACATTCTAAAAATAATATTTTTACTATTTTTAATCTTGACAAGTCATTTAAAAAAATTTGAACGGAGTAAAAACTTTACTATGCGTATGACAAATAAATAAAATAAGAACTTGAGTAAAATATATAAGCAGCAACAAAAACTGCCTAGTTTCTTTGCTAAAGCTGATTTATGCACATTTATGATTTTTTACTGCTTGCACAAATTTAATTTAGTTAGTTTGCAAAAATAACTTGCACCAAGGAAAAATTATTTTGTGTATGTGGCATGTAAATAAAATAAGGTCGACTAAATTACACAAGTACCAAATTAAATGGTTTTTTTCACATAGCTAGAACTTGTCCCAACATGCATTTTATATTTCTTTATTAAAAAAAGACTCTTCTAACATTTCAGCGTTTCTACATTTCTTCACAAATATTTTTCCTATATTTTTACACCAATGTTTCTATTGAACTGTTAGGACTACAACAATACCTTAGATCCGCATGTTCCAGAATATTCTATACTTTATGTTCTGTTTCATATATT
>JAULBW010003074.1:0-23218 GCA_032358265.1 Vaucheria bursata | reverse complement strand
CTTGAGTTGTGACTCTCCATGAATTGTACAAATCTTCTTGAACTGTACAGTTATACAAATCTTCTTGAAGTATGTACACAGCGATAAAGAGAATTAACTCTTTAGGAAGTTAATTCCTAACAGTTTTCCAGTTGAAACAAAGTTATTGGTAAGTCCATACTCTTTGCAAACTGCAAGAAATAGATAATAAACGTTAAGCTTTTAAATATAATAGAAGAAAGACCAGTTTATTATAGTTCTTTATTGATTAATAAGTTGCAAAGAGTGATCTTCGCAACATAACTTGTAGATTTAGATTTTTAGTATTAGTCGCTTCTAATCGGATGTGTCCAAAATCTTGCTATCAGATAGTAACCCAGCATAGCAATTCCTTACTTGCAGTAGATGTCACACTGATAACCGTACACTATGTACTTGGATGATTACGGCAATGCATCTCTGAAGGTTTTCAAATGTCCTTCATACTTGGAACTTTTACTTTTGTTCAGGGCAATACCAAGTGCTTTAAGTTTAATTTTCTCCAAAAACATCAAAACACAATAATCTCTGAAATTGAAGTTTTCATCAAACCTTTTGCCATAGCCTGTTTTTTTATCTATTGCTGCTCAGCATTTCAAATTCATCTAGTACTAGAAAATTTACACAGGTTCTCAAATTAATGTCTGAACCTGTAACAATTTCTTCTACATTCAACCTCCATTAGAATTTTTTCACAGAATATCATGAAACATATTCTAGCATTATCATGAGGCATATTCAATATTGTACATAAACTCTCCATTTGAAAAAAGTAAATAAAAAACGAATTTATTTTGTTTCTGGTAGCATTTTGATTCGAACAAAAAAAATTCTTGATTTAATTTGTTTTTATTGTAAATCAAATGAAAGTTTATTTGGATTTGCTTCAGTTTTTTTCTAAATGGGATTAAGGCTAAAAAATTTGCATCACAGTAAAAAAAACTGACATTAGAAATGACAAAAAAATTATGGCATGTATGACTTGAAGGTGTAGCAAAACATTAGTGAGGGGACTTCAAAGAATACCTTGTGCCCTAGCCTCTATTCGTGAAAAGTTGATAAACTAATTTCCTAATATAGGACTTACTTTCAGCAACTAGTTGCAAAATACTACAAGGCTAGCGCTTATTTTAATTGAAAGGATATTTTATTTTCAAGTCTTTTTTAGTATTACTTGAAATGAATTGAAAAAATTAAGCCTAATTTTTTTGTATGCTTATATCGAACATTTTTTCTATATCCAGCATCATCAAATTTGTTCAATTATTTTTCCTTATAAATGAATTACCAAATGTAAATATTTTGCCAGGAATTCTTGTCGACTTTTACAAAATTCGCAAATCTGTAATGATATTAACTATTCCAAGCTTGGCACTACTTGTTTTCGTATGTGATTCAAATTTTAGAACTTATAAATTAAAACTAGTCTTTACGTACTTTTTTCTTTTTTGTGTCAAACTTCATGATTTTTTTTAGTTCATATCATTTTTCTCAAAAGTAGAGTACAAAAATAATAATTAGAATGATTAACATATTATGCATAACATGTGGCAAAAGCAGTTGATAGAGTGACCGAGAGAAAAAGATAGAGGGACAATGATATTATCGTAAACATTAAATTGTCATTCAAATAATGGTTAGTTACATACTTTTTTACACTGCATTAGTGAAAGCAAATAATCCAGGCCTGGTTAGAAATATCTCAACAACATGACACTGTATAATTCTTATCTAAAGTCCTATCTTGTCATATTTCATATTTAAACTGAGCAAAAAATGTTATTTGCATTCTATTGGTCTATTTGAGTGGAAATGGATAATACGTCCAGACATAACCGCTTCAGAAGTTTGATTTGGAATGCTGTTCAGATTCAAATAGTAAGCATGGGTTTGTGTAAAGTAAACTAAGCAAGAATATAAAAAAGAACAAAAACATGTGTTAACATAAAAGAATTTCGAAAATGTTTTTACATAAAATCATTTCAAAAAACAAAAACCAAATATCACTTATTAATTTACTATTAGCAGCAAAGCTTTATCATACTAATCGCTTTCGGCAATCAAATTCTTGAGCAGAAATCAAACTTGAGGTTTTCATGTTATTGCATTCCAGTGTATCATCACTTGTAGCTCTTCAAACATAACACTGGAAAAAATTGAACAGGGAATAATAATTTACTACAGACATTTAATATGGAGAAAATTACTTAGTTGTCCATTTCACGCAATAAATGCTACGTCAGAGAAAAGAAAGAGAAGGATCAAAAGATATGAACAATCGATAAAATTTGAATGCCTCAAAAGGCTGCATAGAGTTTGTAAAATTGTTGTCGCACCTTGAGAAATATCTTCGTCAATTACCATTCTGCTTAGTTGATTTTCCAAACCACAATCATTGACATAACTTACCTCAGTGGAATATGCTTCAGAAGGAGGATTTCTTAAATTAAAAGCATCCAATTTTGAAATCAAAGCATCTCTATTGCTTTTTGATGCAAACATAGTAACAACATCTCCATTACCACCTGAAGGATTTCTCATGTTCTTATTGTTTTCTATAGCCAGTGCTCTTAATGTGGAACCATTGGTTATAAGTGTGGAAACACCAAGATTAAGAAACTCCATATTTAGAATGAGATCATTTTCATTATACGTCATGGGCACATACGCATCATGTGATGATCTTATACTATTGTTTGTGAAACTTGAAGAATTTCCTAAATCAAGCGATTTCATTTTCAATGTAAGACCGTCTTGATTGTCGTCGAATTGGACAATGCTGTACGATGGTATGAGATTAGCAATGCTTAGACTGAACTGACTGAAATTTTGTTGTATTTCAGACATGCAGAAATTATGCCTTGTTTTTGTAGCAATTCTGGGTCTACGTCGAAGGCTCAGCCTCGGACGACTTTTCAGATTCCCATTAATCCTTTCGATAGGGACAGTTGGGTACAATGACTGAATACATGGGGCAACTGCTCGAATCACTTGATTCTCCCATTCTCTTTGACATTCATTCGATCGGTTTCCATTGCTCCTCTGTATTAATATATATTCACATAAATCCATGAAAAAGTCGTGTCTGATTCGCAAATTTTTAGATCAAGTCATTCTGTTATATCAAAAATATAATTACCTGTTCATAAATAAAGTTGCTGCTGGTTGTCAAATTGTGCTGTTGCTCAATATGATCATTTGTAAGATATGGGACCACGCGTCTCTCTGCACTTGTAAATAGCGTGTCACTCAATCGTGTGCAAAGTCTTTTGACAAAACTCACGTACTGGTTAGAACACTCGGAAATAATTCCACGCTTGAATGAAGGCCTATTGTCTTCTCTATCATTCGTCTCTATTTCTCGCATCATGGTAAGATATATTTACAAGATTCATCAACTAGTGATAGTGTTAGGTTTAAATGTAAATTTTGTTGAAATTGGCATAAAATATTAGTCCGTCATCAATGTCTTTGTAGCAAATATAGTTGACGATGATTGAATAATAGTTTGGCGACACCGTTCCGGGACTTTCTTCAGGTTTAGCAACGATTTGAAAAAACTTAAAATTCCTTTTTTGTCCATAGATACGACTTATCTCGAGTATGTCAAGCCAAATTAAATTTTTTTCAGATGGGCTAAATTTAAGGGCATCTGTCAGTGTTAGGAATGTAACACAACAAAAACTCAAGAAATCTATGGCAGAATGCGTATATTATTACATGCTAAATTGTGTTGATAGAAGTGAGATAACTTCATCAACACAACAAAATATCATATACTGAAACTTGTTCTCATACTCTAAACTGAAATTTGTTCTTCTAATCAAAACTGAAACTTCAACATAGAATCAGAAGGAACGTACCACAGCTACTGAAATGAATCAAATCCCTTATGAGTTAATTCCTAATACAAAGACACTGCTAAACCAGAAATTTACTCACAAATGGAAAGTCACATTATGTTTAAGTGTATTCTAAGCATATGCATGAAGGGAATCATTGTTGGTACTTTTTTTGTAACCTGCCAATCTTGTATTTAAGATTTATTTTGGGGGGCAGTATAGATATCTCTTAAGCTACAGGACAAATTACCAAACAAATAGACAAAGTCCAAAAAGGTACAATGACCTTGAATTGTTGAAAAAAGCATGCACATTTTATGTGGAACATTGTTTAATATAACATGAAGTGGGACAAGTGAACTTGCTTGCACTGTGCTAAGTTGTAACTTTTCATTATCCTTCTCTTTCTTTAAGCTACCATTAATAGGATGCTTGTATGACTGCTTAAATTCCATGCAATTTAACTTATTTTGTAATCAGTCTTAATACAATGAGCTACGATATGTATTTGAAATCATGAAAAGATATACAATTGAGAAAAGTGCAGATTTTTACTAAACAGTGAATGTGCTGTTAAAATATTTTATCATCTAAATATGTAGCCAGCATGCTTTTCTTGCTTTGCTTCATACTGGATATATTTGATTATATTCTTTTCTAGGATTTTGTATGTGTATCATTTTCTTTGTAGTTCACAGAACTTTGTATCACACTAGGTACTAAAATACCTCATGTTGCAATGCAAAAACTTGTAATATAATTAGTTTGACAATTGCTAAATATTTCACTCCATTTAAGTTTTTGATTGACAATGTACCATATACAAAAATTTGATCTTTAATGTACCAAAATTAACTATGTAACAAATTATTACACTTTAAGGTAAGGCATTATAAACTTAGCAGCTATTGTTCAATAGAGTAAATGTGCATGAGTATTTTTTGATGTGCAATATATGATACAAAAAATTGTTGCATGAGGTAGGAATCAGTTATGACCTGACAATAGTAGAGATACATCTATGATTGAATGATTGAATTTATAGTGCTTATATACAACATGAAAGGTCTTTCATTGTATCCCAAACATTATTGAATGTCTGGCAATGTCATTATTAAAAGCCAGAAAATATTTCAAGTGAACTGAATTGGACTCTATCTATCTTCCATTAACAGCCAATGGAGCCAACTGTTAGGACTGCAATTATTCTTTAAATCTGCATGTTCTATGTTGTATGTTCTGTTCCATATTTTTGTATGATGCTCCATCAATCAACCAATGGGAATCTGTATTCTACTCTTACTTCATGATGTTCCACAAACCAACCAATGGGAATGCATCTAGTCATCAAGTTCAAGCTAGTCATAAATAATTCTTTTATATTTCATGTTTATGTTTTCATTTATTGCTGAAAACGCTCAAAAGTAAATACACTTGTTTACATTTCCTTCCTTTTGTTCCTCTTTTGCTATTGCTGTTAATCCATTTCCATTGTTCTGTTCATTTTCTTTATGACTCAATCCTTTTCTTTGTATGTCTTAACAGCTAAATCCTTAACTGGTTACAGCAGCTTTCTTCCCATGCTTAGGATATGCAGCCACTATCATTTGCAGGCTTTATACAAATATATTTTTAGCATTTTAACTTTTATTTTTATGCAGTTTAAAGCCTTTATTCATTTAATGTTGATTATTTGTTAGAAGATTTTCAAAGATTTTTTAGCTTCTGCTGAAGACTTACTTAGCATGATGTTTGCAAAATGCTAACCCTTTTGTTAGTGTTAAGACTTGCAAAGAAAAGGATTGAGTCATAAAGAAAATGAACAGAACAATGGAAATGGATTAACAGCAATAGCAAAAGAGGAACAAAAGGAAGGAAATGTAAACAAGTGTATTTACTTTTGAGCGTTTTCAGCAATAAATGAAAACATAAACATGAAATATAAAAGAATTATTTATGACTAGCTTGAACTTGATGACTAGACGCATTCCCATTGGTTGGTTTGTGGAACATCATAAAAAAATATGGAACAGAACATAATATAGAATGCAGATTTAAAGAATAATTGCAGTCCTAACATTAGCTAACTGGTTTAGTTGGCAACCTATACGCTGTTTAAGAAAAATTGAAGTGTTAATGAATCCTGATTAATATGGCCCCATACAATACTTTGAGCTTGCGGCTACAAATATTCTATGTTGAATTATCTATTTCGATGAACTACTAAAAAATTATAAGTACTGTAATGCCTTCTGCTAGAGAAAGACAGATTAAAGTGAAATGAAGGCAAAAAACTACGTATTTCAAGTAGTTATAGGATTAAATTCTGTAATAAAATAATCAAAAAATATTCTACTGATCATACAAAGTTGTGCTGATTGTAATATCATCAAGTTCAACTGGTGGTATTTTTCTATATAAATTTTTTTGTTTTAGCCCTATTTTTCAAGAATTATGTCATGATTTCTGCTTATTATATGTACATGCAAGTTTTTGAACTTTTATTACGATCAATTTGGCATTAAATGAAATTTTGCACGATGGAATATTCATTTCGGTGGAATGCATAGATATCCAGTAGATTCAACTTCATGTTGGTCATCAAAACATGTACATGCAAATCAATCGCGCAATATACGTAATTCAAAATAATTAGAACTTTGCAATCCACTTAATGCAAGCATATCATGCCAAAACACAGTATTTTAGAAATTTCAGAAAGCAAAAAGAGAAAGTAAACTGCTTGAAATCTGGCTGGTGTTCGAAAAGTATCTCATTCAATATCGCAACAACTTGATTATCTGCCGCTTACTATAGATATTTTCATATTAAAATCACAAGAGAATCATTCATTTTTAATTTTTCAGCAAATAATTTTCTACTAGTAAATATATAATTATTGTATACTTTTCATTTTTCTTCTGATTTAATTCAATTTGAACTAGCATACCAAGAATTTTTTAAAATCTTGGATCCATTGCAATTTTCTTTAGCAAATTGATGCATAAACATGTAGCCGTGGAAGTGATATTGAGCTATAATACTAATGGATACAGTGGAATAGCTACTAAAAGACATGAATAAATATATGTAAAAGAACAAATATAAACGTTCCATGTGAATCTTTCTACCTACTTCAACATGGCTACTATTTTAGAACATTCTAGAAAGGAGGTATATTATCCGGCGTGAAAAATAGTTGCCAATATAATATCTAGTCTACTAAGTACTATACCCAAAAAAATATTTAGATGTTACTTTTATAGCTTAAGTTAAGACCTTAAAAACTAGCCAGCTCACCTGCCAAAAGTCCAAATTTTTCAGAATATCTTAGACTCTTAGAAATTTGTTTTTTCATAAAAAAGAACTCATTATGAACTGAAAATTCACAAAGTTACTATTTTTTCGCCCATTCATACAATTCTCAAAATCCTTTATGTGGAAAACGAATTAGTGATATATTCCACACTAGCACAAAAATGTAAGCCCAAAGAGCTTAGATGAAAAGCAAAAAATAATTTACAGCTTTTTTAGTGTTTTTTTGCAAAAAATGTACATCTTACTTATTTTGTTGCAATTTAGCCAGATGTTCTCCTCTTCCTTTTTCAACGCATCGTTGTAAAATTTTTTTTAATTCCTCATTAGTATTATCAATTTGAACTCCCTCCCAAGCAGATATGGCAGCTTCTTCAAACATTCCTAGATTTTCCCTGGCTATTGCCATTCTGTAGCATGCCTTCGCCCAGCTAGGATTCAATTTTCTGCATTGTTCTATAAATATATTTCAAATTAATATATATATGTATATATACATAACTTAAAATTAGAAATAGTCAATATTTGTAGCCTTGCTGATAGTCAACAGGACTGCAAAAGTTGGATACAAGCAAGCTTAGCCATAGTTCAAATGATTTTAATTGATTTCGGGTCACGTAGTATTTGTGCAACTATACTGAATTTTTTTCCTACCCTTGGTGGTAGAAAACAAAGCAATGATAGTTGGACAGCATAATATTTAATCATGTCAAACGATTATTATCGATTTTGAGCAATGTAGTATATAATGTTACTGCAATCATTGTAGCAATAAACAGATATGACAATTCAAGATTTGAATCCTGATTATTTACAGATATGGATACAGTTCAAATGAGTTTGGATTGATTCATAGAAAAATAATATGCGGTTCAAATGAATATCTTTCCATTTCTTATATTTTCCTTGAAAAAATTATTGATCAAAATCACCTATCCATAGTAAAATGCTTACGATTTATTTGAACTCTACTTGGTTCATATAAATATCATACGAATTGCATAAAATCTTAAGGCGATTCGAATACTGCTTGTATTTTGAAACAAATAGTAGATATGAAGAATCCTGAAAGTAATGGAATGTGCGGCCACAATGAGTGAACAAGAAATAAAATTTCGAAATTGGAAAATAAAAGGAAACTGACAGTTCTTTTACACGCCTTGCCATAGACCAAGGATATAACAAATCTGTCGGGACCGCGAAAAATATGAAACTGAATTGAACACCATAGTACTTTTTCGTTTATCAGTTATGCATGTAAAAAAGCTACCTGCATCTTTTAAAGCATTTTGGTGTTCATTTAAAGATGACCACACCGCACTCCGATTCGACCAGTAGACATGATTATTTGGGTTTAGCTCGATTGATCTAGAATAAAACTGAATAGCTTCACTTAGTCTCGGTGGATTCGATAAAAAGGCTAAATTTCCATCTTTTTTCGCCTCTTCAGCATCAATTCTATCCTGCTCGCTCACAATTATTTCAGAAACTTTGCAGCAATCATTATGTTGATGATGAGCTTGAAGTGTATCTTTGGAAGATTTTTCTTCAATACTTTGTTGGAGTTCGGCACTTCGTTTTGCAGCGACGGACATAATGTCATCAACAGACGGAAGAACATGATCTTTTTCAAACGTGAAAGGTAAAAGGATTTTTACTGTTGAAGTGTGCCTAGCCATTGCCGCCAAATCCAATGGCCGAAAACCTAATGAATCATAGAACACAAGTCTAAAATTGAAAAATTTTATAAAAATTTCAAAAGTGAATAGTGCAGGGCAAAAAATGTTTTATTATCCTCTCAGAGGTATGAAAAAAAGAAAAAAATGTCGAAATTTCATATCAAATTAATACATATATATTAAGTACATGCTGCAATATTTTATAATAGTTTACTCAATAAATCGTATAAAAAAGTACCACCATAAGTATTCATTCATTTCATAAATGCAAACATACATAAATATCATAATTAGTACTGAAAATCGGAAAAAAATCAAGAAAGAGTCTTTCTCGAAAACCAAGAAATAGCACAAAACCTTCGATTTGATTTGTCAAATAAAAGAATAATTTTGAACTCTGAACTCATTATTTTTATCACTTTCTTTTGAGATGTTACTGAATGAGCAACAAGCTATAGTATATTTAAAGTAAAAATGTAGCAAATGGAGTAAGACCACAAGTAGTTTTCTTTTAAAAAAATAAAAGTTTGTTTAAAGCAACATATTTTCAATTATTTTTAGTGTAAATTTGTCTTTTTTGAAAAATCTCTTACCAGCTTCATTGGCTAATTTTGCACATTTTCGACCAGACTCAGATTTTAATATCGCATCGACCCCAATATCCATTCCCAGATCCGAACAAATGTGCAAAACAGTATATCCCCCATCAAATACCGAGTCAACAATTACATTTGAATCTTCAGAAATAAATTAAAAATATAAATTAAATCAATGACTCGGAGTTGTTCAAGCCCGCTCATATTGACTCGATTCATTCAAGTAGATTATGTTATATTTATTGGCTTATACAAAAATTTTGCTTAAATGCAACAGATGCAGACATGAAAGTTGAAATCGATCTTTTATAGTGGCAAGCAATTAAATTCAAATTTGAACTTCAAACACTTTATTTAATGGCAGCTCACAGTTCATCTACAGTTCAATGCTCAACATATTCATATAGATTCATAGTGAATATACAACTAAATGTATTATATTTGTACGGCAATCTTATTTAGCCAGTTTTATCCAATTTCAGTCTGAATTTTAACTAAACTGCACTTATAGCACAAATTCAACTATAATTGTCATGGCATACTAATTTTTCCTGCTAAGTATATAAAAATATTAGCTTTTCTATTAAAAAGCTTTTGATCGGTAAAATATGGCATCAACTTATGATAAATCCTTTACCAGTTAATATTATACATACAAATATATATATATAAATAAATATAGTTATAAATTAGTTTCTGAATTGCATAATTGTTCTGTGAGAACTGTATGAAACTCAAGAAACCATATCAAACTTTTGGCAGTTTTTTACCTGCTAGATATTGTATATTCAAAGCATAAATGCAGTACTTCTTAAATGAAATAATTACTATGATTGTTGGAAAAGAATTCAAAACCCTTTTGATTAGGTAAAAAAAGCTCTGCTACTCTTATTATAGTTTTTAAATTTATATTGATACATATTTTATAAATAAAAATTAACGTTTAAATTGAAAAACTACTGCACATTTTGTCAAAGGGGAAATAGAATAGCGTTCAACGTACTAACGCAGCAGTAATATCTATATTATAATTACATACAGACATCCTTTTGATTGTAATTGTTCACTATTTATATGGGCTTATTTCGTCGAATCTACAAATCACGAAATTATTACAATGATATTAAATAGTGCAACCAAGTTATACTGAAAATATATCGGTATACAAGCAATATTCCAATCAAATATAATATCTCAAAGTTTAGACGCCTGTGCTGTCCCCGGAAATTTGTCTCAAATGAAAGGTTACAGCTATGAAAATAAATATGAGAACCTATGCTTTTTAAATAAATATACAAACATTTAGTGTGACCTTTCATTTTGAGACAAAATTTTAGGGTCAAGGTAGAAATACTCTCAAGGTTTCTTGTGAAATACCTGCTAGTAATGCTACAGTAGAACCATGACCTCCCGCTGCAGCCATAATAATAGGGGTTAAGCCCTGTTTGTTGGGGGCATCACAATTTGCTCCGAGAGAAATAAGCTCTTTCACTACATTATCGTGACCTTCACCAGCAGCCCAATGTATCGCACTCCCTACGTATAACAAAGATTAAATAGCCTAATTTCACCTCTTATCGACTTCAAATGGAATTGATTGTAAAGGAAATAGTTAGAGAACAATGACAGAATTTGTCTTTTTAAGAAAGTTCATGATTTTCAAACTGTTTCTGTGCAACTTGAATTATATTTGAAAAGAAAATTATTGTTCTGTTTCAAATTGTGAGATCTATTGGATTATGCATTTAAAGTTGCAAACGTTGTAGCTTGTAGAGTTGATTCTCTTTCAAAAAGTATAAAAATATTCTGGGTTAAGATTGCAGCCACAGTGGTGGATCAATTGCAACATACCTGCACTGCTTTGTTTATGGATATCGGCTTGATTGGAGCACAGTAACTTGACGCTATCCAAATCACCATGCCCTGCTGCTCTATGCAAACATGTGATACCATCAATATCAGCCTTATTTACATCCGCCCCAGCCGCAATCAGCACTTCTGCAACTTTCACGTTACCCGTAATTAAAGCAACTGATAAAGCTGTTAGTCCCTTATCATCAGGGAAATCAATAAATTTTAAAGAGAATTCTTGAACGAACCAATTTATTAGCTCAGTGTGACCAGCAATTGCAGAAAAGTGCAATGCTGTACGACCATTTCCATCCTTTATACAGCTTACAACCTGAAGTGTAAAGAATTAAATAGATCTAGTGCTATAGAATTTATATCAATAATCTTCTATGTAAAAATTTACTGTATGTTTGCGTGAGTTCCTTAACTTATACTTTTCATAATAAATATGGAACAAATTCATCGAAAATTTATATTTTTAGTTCATGAAGCAAATGAATCTCGCATCTTCAATTTCTCAACATGCATGATGAATCGGCGCTGTAAATAAATATGAAAGTACACATGAAAGAGAACCAAAAGTGTTGCTACAGTGAGATGAGCAAAATTATGTCCCAAATATCATGCAAATTTTTATAATTATGCGGAATTAAAAGATACCTCTACGCGGAGAAGTTGAATTTGTAAGCAATCGAAATTTTTTAGAACTTACGCACATCTTCAGCAGTGATTGGCGAACTTGGATCATCATGTTTCTTAATGTAATCGTCGATAAAATGCTGAATCTGAGTTAGATTACCAGACTGCACAAGAGTTAAGAAACGATGCACTTCTTTCATTGCTGAATGGGCAGCATCGACTTTCTGCTCACTCTGCATTATACTCTATTTCTTTGTAAGGTCAATTAATTGTTTCTTACAAGATTGACGCGCTGACACTGAATTTTCAACGTTACGAAGTACAAATTGTTCGAATCCTTTAAATGATTTATTTGGCGGGACGGAATCCTTTACTAAGGATGTGAATATGTACCGCTAGATAATGGAAAAAGGTCGATATCAACATGACGACACTCTTATTCCTACAACAAAAGCACTGCAAAGCAGCAAACACTTGATTGATAATGAATTTCTCTACAGTAATATTGCTTGCCACAGTGGGATCAGTATGTGGATTCATGTCAAGTGCTCTTCCATCTGTTAAAACCGCTTTAGTCTCAAGAAGTTCAATTTTAATGGCTTCTAACGCTTGGCATCGTGGCGATTTTCAGATTGCGCCATCAATCCTATCAGCAGATATGGCTAAACTTGGAGAGGAAGTGGATAATGCAATGGCGGCAGGTGCCGATGTCGTACATTTCGATGTAAGCACTGATACACCCGTTCAATAATCTGCGAAGAAATGTGATACGTATTTATTTTTGACATCTTTTGTAATGTAGAGAACAAATTCAGCTTATTGACTCAGTCCTTGTATCAAATAACTAACAAAAAGTGGGGTCACTTGCCGCCCGCTACTGAAATGGCAATAAAACACTGTGGACACGCTTTTATTTCGATATATTTTGAGCTGCATTTACTGTATCTTTTTCATCTTGTACTGATTTAGAACCGTGGATTTTACTCTGTAGGTTATTGTTGGAACATTTCAAGCTCATATTTCATTTGCAAGAAATTCAAAACGCCATTCAGTACTTATTGCATTTTAGTAAATTTTGAATACCTCTCAGGGTTGTTGCCTCCTTTTTGGCCAGCACATATTCCAACACTGGTATCTAGACTTACCAGTGAACAAACAGAAGATGGTCTCATATTTGTAACTAAATAACCTAAAATTAGGTTACGCATGGTTTATCTAAGACTTTCTGTTGACCTTTCTATCGTTGCTATATAACATTTACAATGAAAATTGCAGTCTGTTGGGTTTTCTACGCAAGGTTTTTTTCGGCAATATCCGCTTCTGTCGAAATTCAATTTCTTAGTCTTAAAATTGTTCAGGATAGTCATCACTAGATAAGAGTTCCTTTTTAAATGACCTAATTTCAATATTTTTTTTATTATTTATTGTCAAATAGTTCATGTATGTTGAATATTAACCGCTGCAATTCTGAATTCTACACATATTCAGGTGATGGATAACCATTATGTACCTAATCTTACAATTGGGCCTCTTGTATGCAAAGCACTTCGCACTCACGGGGTTAAGAACGATATTGACGTTCATTTAATGGTCTCTCCTGTTGACAGAATTGTAGGAGATTTCGCTGAGGCAGGGGCATCGTACATTACGTTCCATCCTGAAGCTTCTCCTCATATTGATAGGACATTGCAACTTATCAAATCCACTGGTTGTAAAGCAGGTAAATATATAATTTATGAAGCGAGCAGTCCTAAAATAATATAATTCGTATTTTTTTCATTTTTCAATGATAATAACATAATTTGATGAATTATATGAGGAATGGCAACTCAGTGGTCACAGCACATAGTAGAAAGCATGTGCTTGTTAGTTCGAATCTCAATTTGCCATTTTGGGCAATGTTATTACTCTAAATTCAATTCGAATTCAAATTTGTTTTTATGGGCAAATATCAGTGGAGGAATAGAGAAGTAAAATGAAAAGTTTCCTTTATACCTCTTATTAAATCGACCTTTTCGATTGAATTATGAAGAAAAAGTATCATTAGTTTCAGGCTGCACAGTGTTAATTTATATTTTTCGAAGACCCCAAGTAAAGCACATCAAATAATACTGAATACATTTATATTTGGCCGACTAGTTCAAAAATCTCTATTGAAATTTGTCAAAAGCCCGATAAAAATCGGGTGTTTATAAAATGACTTAAAAAAACATTGTTTTCTGTAGCTTTTGGAGATCTGTCAATGTTTTTACCAACCCACTAGTATAAAGCGCTACAATAAATATAGGATATGGCCAGTTCACTTTTAATGAGTTTTTACTTATAGCGAGTAAACAAAAGAGTTATATTTGCAAAGTTCAGCTTCAGATTTTCGGATATAAGGAATAAATTTGGTAATCCCAATAAATTTGTCATTTTTGAAGTTTTATATATATATTTACTCTCTTCTGGATATGCTGTAGGACTTGAATAGTTGCCATATATAATTTGTTTTTATCATTCTTCAAAATCAGGTACGATTCTATTTTTAAAGATTCGTGACTAAAATTCATTTTCAGAATTGTTCTTTTTCACATGTCAAACCAAATTGACAAGGTTCTTTAATAAATAATAATATGTTTATTAGTAATAAATATTATTAAAACCTACAAGTGATCTTTTCAATTGTTTATTGGACTACAAAAGATCATTTTATTCAAATTTTAATTGTTTTTTTCGGTTTTAAAAAGGATGTCATGGTACAAATCACATTCTGTAAGGATTCCCTTGAGCAGGCATCATTTAAAAATCGAGAATTATGCTAATCTTGCCAAAAAATTGTTTTGGAGGGATTCTTCATGATTTAACAGATTTTTTGTGGAGGAAGTTATCTATAATAATTTTTTTATCGTGCTGAAAGATTTGAATTCTTTTTAGGACTGGTATTTAACCCTGCCACCCCCCTCGATTTCGCTAAATATGTATTGGACAAAGTAGATATTATTTTATTAATGTCGGTTAATCCTGGATTTGGTGGTCAGTCATTTATTCCAAGCACAATGCAAAAACTCAAGGACGCAAGAAAAATGATAGATGAGAGTGGATTTGATATCCGTTTAGAGGTCGATGGCGGTGTCACAGAGGCAAACATCAAACAAATTGCTGAGGCTGGAGCTGATATGTTTGTGGCTGGGTCGGCAATATTTAAAAATCCCCGTACGCAGGCTGCGTATGCTGAAACGATTGTGAGGATGAGAGCTGAATTGGCTGCAGCCAATATTATGAAGTCAATGTAATAGAGTTTTAAAAATTCTATGTAATCCGAAAATAACTATAAATTAATGGTGAATTTATTTTTCATTCTTATTTAGTTCTTGTAGTATTCTTTTATGCTTACTTCATTGGTGCAGTGAGTTACTTCAAATATAATAAATATCCACTTTGCAATGAACGAAATGTCTAAATGCGCTTAGTTCACCTAAGAATTCGAATATAATGATTCAATTCGGTGGTTTACTTTTTTTAAACTCAGGGTGAGATTATTTTGCTTCTTCATTGCTCTTGACAAGTTGCTTTGTGTGATGATTATTTGCTTTTGAAAAATGATGAATACGAATTTATGAATCGTATCAAATAGTGCCAATGGTTTAAATTTATGCAGTTCGAGAAGCATATCTTTATGTAATATATATTTTGGTATTATAGTAGTTTATTTGTGAAGAGTTTCCATGTAAGAGCAATAGAAATGGCCTTATTTTTTCCAACAGCAAAAAATATTTGAAGATTCTGCCACCAAATGTAACTGACCTTTTCTGTCCTATTTGGCCCAGCTAAATCTTCCACTCCCTTCAGAAATAAATAAAATCTAAAGGTTAGTATAACAAAAAAAGTTTTTCAGCCCCCAAAAAGCTTTCTTTGGTCCAATGAATGTTTTTGCACAGGATTTATCTGTGTCACAATGTTTTGCTAGTGGAAAAAACTAGGGAGAAGACACGGCACCTTAGTTTTAAAAAAAATACTTCTCTAAAACTTAAAGTTCTACTGCATACCTCTTAAATACTGAAATTTTCTAATTATTCCAGTGGAGTTATGGGAGCTGGGCAAAGAAATCAAATGAAAAGGTGGTTTGCATACAAAATATTTCTGTCATTTGTGCCAGTGAAAAAAACTAAACTTTGGTGGTTCTCTTTTAAATTTTATGGGTAGAAGGTTCATGGCATTGATGAGCTTCTTGTTATGAATGCACAGGACAAGCTATCAACAAGACATAAAGATTACAGAAAGAGAGTAACATTATACAGACATAATTTGCATTGCTGAGAATGAATAAGAAACACACTCTTAGACTCAGACAATAACTCAATAAATTCAATGCCAAGATCTAGTTGTAGGCAATACAGGATTAAGGCAAGACAGGACAGGGACTGTAATATATAGTATATTTACAATACTGAATTGGAAGACTGCTAAGGCTACTTGCATGATCAGAAGTGAACCTTTTTATCAATGTATTTCATAGTTCAAATTAAATGGTGACTCACCATAATTATTGTTAAAGCTCAACAATGACTTTGCAACATTTTAAATAACTATATTAAACCGATTTTAGTCTTTATTGGATTATCAGGAATTAACTCATATTATAAGTTAATTCCTTTTTTCTATTTTAGCTGCAGATGTTCCTATCAGAAACATTTTTTATTTTATGCTAGTAATATTCTGAATAAGTGGCTAGTCATATAATAGTTATAAAATGTCAAGATCTAATATGTTGCCGTGCAATTCGCTATTGAACCGTGATTATTTGTCATAAAATGTTGATTCGTGTACAATTCTTTCAAAGAATTGTGCTCATTATATCTTTTGTGATGTGTTGCAAGATTCATTCTTGGCAACACATGAAGTAGGTTCTAATACACTAAATTAAGCGTGTAGCTTTCTTGTGTTTTTGGTTTATCTTACGTTGTTGATTATATACGTGAAATTTGGAAATTAGATCCCTACATAAAATTACTAATGTTGTGTTGGAGAAATGTAATCACTTCTCATAACATAGATCAAGATATAATGTATATTTGAGCTGTTACTCTCTTGCATTGTTTGCCTGTTTTGTTGTGTGTCATGACATGGATGCAGCAATTCTAACACACTCAGCAACAAAATTCTGATGCCAATCCATCTGAAGAGTAACAAAATTAATATCTTGGATTTCCGATTATGATGAAAAATAATGTCAAACAGAATTGTTTGACATTTCATTGTAAGAAAAGCAAATGTTAACTGGTATTGCACTAAATAATGCAGCTAAATAACAGAATAACTTTTAAGCAAGCATTTCTCATAAGAACTAATTGTTATAAACAAATTAGTTTCTAACACTTATCCGTTTTGACTCCAGAAATTTATCTTAATCAAAAGATCCAGCTAAATTTTGAGTATATTTATTGGAAATAAATTACATTAGCACATGTTTCCATAACTATGACCATTTGCTTGATGCATAATTTTGGGGCCACCGTAGACATCTGCACAGATGAGTTTTGATTTATTTTCATCTTCTGCTTATGTTTTCAATGTTGATGATGGAAAAATCACAAAATAGAAAATTATTTTTGCCAATTGCAAGGCATGAACAGTTGATTCACACAAGTTCTACTTGTTTAGTCAGCTTGATGAAATCTTGGATTCAGCCATGCTTTTCCAAGTTAAAGAGCTTTAAGAAAGTAGGTGAATAGATACTAACAGTACATACCCTGGAAAAAAATTTGGTCCTCAAAGTGCAGTTAAAACTCAGGACTTTGTGTTTCAAGTTGAGTATATACTTTAATTTTTTTTTTCTTAATTGGCTTGGATTATGCCAATAGTAAAAAACGAATTTACTTGTGAAAAAAAAGCCTACTTTCGAAGAAAAAAGCATAAAAAAGTAAAAACTTTTAATTATGAATGGTAGCAGTAATCTTTTCTACAACCTTGCTTGTAAATTCGTCCAAATCTTTTTAATCATTTTTATTTATCCGAGCCATCATCTAATATTCGCACAAAATCACTTTGTCGAATAAATCTTTTTGTTGGTACATTGCATCAGCTCTAGAGTGTTACATGCTTCTTTCTATTTCATGCAAGGGATTTCCGTGAATAGTTGATATTAGCCTTCATGGTGTTTGAGTTGCCTTCTCCAGTGAACGTTTCAGTGTTGAATAGTGACAATTACCCCATCTGTGCACTATGTGATCATCTAATGTATCGCATGATGTCACACTTTATCCAGCATAACTGTAAAAATAAATCAATTTTATGCTAGAGTAATATTACTAAACGTCAAATTGCACTTTATCGATCAAGTTTGGCTGATATCCACAATTGTAACGATATTTGGCAAAAGAGATATAATTTTAAAAAATTTTGAACAAAGTACCGCAGTAAATTTTGAATTTCCCTTATAAAGAATAGAAGCAAAAAAAAGATTTTAAGAAAATTAAGCTGCAGATTTTCAGACATATTAGTTAATTCTTTGATCCAACAGATTTGTTGAATCCAAAGTTTTCTGTGTACACAACTCGGGTTTCAGCTGCTCTCGGGCATCCTTGCCCTACCACCCTTGCTGCGCTGCAGTCATTGTGTATCTCTCCCCTTGCTGTGCTCGGGTTATTCATTCATCTTTCCTTGCTGCGCTGACAACCCAACATTGTTGGCTTGAAAAATTTATTACAGTACTCGGAAGCTTAGCAGGACAAACAGATAAACCGACAACACCGATATGAGTATTATTTGTGGTAATGAGGATATTGTTCTATTTAGAATTTCAGAAAAGCATGCTCTACATAAATTTATCATATTAAGATATTTGACAGTAGAGAAAATCCAGCCCTTTCAATGGAATCTTTTACTTTCGTAAGTACAGTTATAGAATCAAAATTTTCCTTCAGCACCAAAAAGGCAGTGCCATCTTGTAAAGACACATCGACGGATTCGATCCCAGGAACAGATGTAAGAGAAGATATCAATGATCTCCTACAACCTTCACAATTCATTCCGCCTGATAAAAATTATTAAGTTCATGAAGCCGATAAAACTGAGTGGAAAATATAGAGATTTTTGAAGAGTTACTATATGAACAAAAAAATTCTCCAATGAGAGTAAACTCTTATAGTAAATAATAATGCCCACTTTCAAATACTGATATTAAAAAATGGCATTTCATTTTGTTTAAAATAAGGAAAGAAAGCTATGCTAAAGAGGAAAATAGTTGTCTTATAGAACAAAAAATTATTGCCTAGATTTAGAAAAGAAGTTAATTACAAATAGAATTCATAACATTTTTTATAAAGCTTTTTACTCTGCATTTGAAACAAGCTGCATGCTTTGATGGAGGAAAATCAAAAGAGCAATATAATTTGGAAGAATTAGTCATTAAATATGAAATCTAGTTAGACTTTGCCTAAAAGTGAAAAAAATACCAAGAGAAGATCCATGTAAATTTGGTATATGTTAAAAATGTTTGAAAATCTCAAGGTTAAAATCAAAATTATACCAAATAACAATACATTTAAGCCATAAAAAATATTTTTCATAGACAAAAAAATAACCGCATGGCTCTGTTGCAGGAGAGTAATAGATGTCTGGTTTAAAAAGAATTGTTTGCAAAAACTCTTACAATGGACTGATTTTAAATATTTCAAACTTTATTAAAGATTCACAATATCCTATAAAATTTCGAAAATCACGAATAAAAGTATGATTCAATTAAAAGCATGTTCTTGACGACTTGCACCAGGGCAGGAAACACTAATGAATTTCTAAAAGAAACATGAAAGTAAATCCTGAAAATTCCTCAGATTTCTATAAAAAGTATAAAAATGACTGCTGAATTACCTATTTTCAAATTAAAACGATTCCCATCGACCACATTAGCGTTACTTTCCCCATGGCAATGAGCAGTACCAGGGGCCGGCATACATCGATCTTGATCAACAGAGGCAGATTGTGCAGATTTTATGCCTTCTGACGAGTCAAACATCTGTAGATTTCGGTCATTCAAACGTTGGACAAAAGTTTCACTTGAAGCAATCAATAACACAACTAATGTAAAGAACACTTTATTTAACCATTTTTTTCTCTCAGGCATTATGCTACCAGCTGATTGTAGAGGTTTCGTTTCAGATAAAGTAGTAGTTAAACATTTTTCATCTTTACAAATGCAATTTCCATCTCTTCCGAACCAGCATATCGAAAGTGAAATTACATAAAAAGTCATCCAGATAGGCCTGAACATCTCCAGCTTTCGGAAACCGGCACATCCCATGCCAAATGAGTTTAAAACAATCTACTTTAAGAATGCAATGTTCAGACAACAGTAAATTAAGTAACGTGAATCAACTTAAGTGAAAAACCTGCAAAATACAGCAATTTGATAGGAGCATGCTGGAAACCACACCTAATATAGCACTTCCACGGTGCATTAGATTCTATAGTTTAAATCCCAGTAGAGTTGACACGTGCTAGTCTCGTTTTCTGCAATGTAAATTTACTTGAAGTCTCTACGCTAAAATTAATCTTGAAAGTTCAAAATTTCAAAAAATAGGTCAATCGTTACATATTCAATAGAAAGGATTCCTGCAATTACTAAATTCTGTTAAGTCTTTGAAAAAAGTATTCGATGCCGCCAAAGAAAAAGAGAGACGAAACAACTATAATTAATGCTGAAATAGTGGAGCATGCGCCTACTACAGACCCTGAAAGGATAGCAAAGGCATTCGTTTTTCCTGATGGCTCACAGTATAGTAAGAATTCTACATTTTTCTACGTTATCATAATTGAGTAATTCTAAATTTATGTATTTATTAATGAAGGAGGAGAATACATTGAAGTTGATGGTAAAATGTTAAGAGATGGGATTGGTGAATATAAAAATGATTCAGAACGGTACATTGGTACGTGGAAAAATGATGCAATGCATGGTGAAGGTATGTAATCTTCCCTATACTATAAGAAAAAATTCATTCTCGCTTTTATCAAATATGCTTGTTTCATAAATAGCAATAAGAATATTATCTCAACATATATAAGCTGAGCGAGAGTAAGTCGTTTTCTACTAATATCAATGTGATACTGAATTGCTGTTATAGGTACAAACTAAAAGTATCCAGGCCAAACGTGTCTAGTAATGACCTTAAAAATCGATTTCACTATAAGGATGTTGCACTTTTTTTGTTTGCTGCATAGGTAATTATGGAATTTTACAAAATTGTGCTATATTAGATGATATTTTTCAGGTAAATTTTTCTTCAGTTCTGGCGCTAAATATGAGGGAGGTTTTGTTGATAATATGATGCAAGGTGAGGGTACGTATCGTTGGCCTTTTTTAGCTACTCCTCCAGAATCAGTTGGCAGGGGCTCAGCTAAGTACGAGGGGCAATGGCTGGCGAACAAAATGCACGGAAAGGGTTGTTATACGGATGAACAAGGGATCGAATGGAAGGGAGTTTTTCACAACGGAACTTTCCATAATGGTCATAGCAATGTAGTATTACGAAAATAGGAATTATCCATAAGTCTCACGAAATTTTGATATTAGCTTTGTCAATGTATTTATTACACTGTGAAGTTTTTATTCTTCAATTTTTATTGTATACTTTACTAAGAAGTTATGCATGGATATGATGTATAAGCTGTACTTGCTCTAATTTTTTTATAAATTTTTGATGATGGGTTTTCCATAGTCAGTAACTGTTTTTAACTATGTGGCTCTGTATTTTGTTTCAACTAATCTCTGTCGATTCAGAGAGTTACCCGGTTTAACTAAAGAGACTACCAAAAAACTCTCGCACAGCAATTCTCATAAGGTCCATTTATATACATATCTGCATATCATGGTTCATGGAGCTGTTGCTAAGGAGAAAGTAAACGCTTCAATTTCAATTTAAGATATTCCCGAGGCATACCGTTCTATTTTGCACTCAACTTCATACACTGTCCATGGCTAAAATTTGAGTAAAGTAGGCCTAATTAATATCAGCATATTTATAAATTAAGTAAATCATGAGGTTACCATTTGTGTATGGACAAAACAGCGCTATTAGGCATGAAAAGCCAATGCATATACTGGACTTCGGACAAAATCTCCACTTTTTTTCATTAGAGGGGGTAAAGGGTAACATTTTTTGCAGACCGTACTACCATCAAGATGGGCATTCAAACCATAATCAAAATTTACCCAGTATTAAAAAGGCCCATGTTGTCTAAAGTATGTTTCAGGGATGCAATAAAACGGGTTCTCTGATCATCTTACTCAAAAGTATTTATTGCTCCTGAGCAAAGACAAATGCTAACTTTTTCATTAGTTAGGCAGTTACTAATAAATGACAGTTCAACTTGATGTAAGGATTAGTTGATATGAATATGACTTACATAGTTTGCAAGGTGTTGCATCTCAAGGAGCCAAATGGTAGGGGTGTGTGCACATTCCAGTCTGTGGTTTACAAGTTAAGCCTCCAATGTGAACCATTTGAACACCAAAACAACCTGTTAATCATTTTTCAAACCAGTTCACTTAAAAGAGTTCCTAGCAGACTATATGTATCTAGCTACAACAAAATAACTTTACACATGCAACAGTTAATGCCATAGACAAAGATGAATGTGTGGAAAACGTGAAAATGATATTGACCAATGACAAATATGAGAAAGATCTATAAAGCACCTGATTTGCTGCATTGTTGCTCAACACTTTTGTTTATATTATTGAAAATCCCATGACAGCATAAAACAAGCAGCAAGCCTAAAATTTGATCATCTTGAGTTTTATATCTAAAAGTCAGAGGAGAAATAAGTTGAAACATTGACAATATGGCAGTATTAAATGCCCTGATTTTGGACAAATAAAAATATTATTACCAACAGTGCATGGGTACAAATGAACTCATCAACTAAGCACCAGCTTTGATGCTTTGGGGCTTTAATATTTATACATGTTATTTGCATTGCTTTTGTTTCAATCATTCTGATTCTAATTTTTTAAAACCAAAGAAGTCACTGTAAGTGGATGATGCAATTACATCAGCATTAGAAGCTAATTTGTTTACAACAATTAGTTCTTAAGGGAATTACTCTTTTAAGAGTTATTCTGTTATTTAGCTGCATCATTTTGTGACTCTTCAGATGAACTGGCATTGAGATATTGTTTGCTGTACTACTTAGTATATTTTTCATTCACTCTCACCAATTGTTAGGACCTAATATGTTTCGCCGTGTCATACAATTATGTTTAACTATATGTTACATACAATTCCTTCAGGGAGTT
>JAULBW010003064.1:0-23249 GCA_032358265.1 Vaucheria bursata | reverse complement strand
CGCGTCGCTCATCGCGCCATCTCCGTCACGCTCATCGCGCCATCTCCGTCACGCTCATCGCGCCGTCCCCCCTCGTTCTGGCTCGCGATGGCGACCCTATAGGGACGAGATCGCGGGCCAGTAGGCGGTGTTGGACGCGACGCCCGCGAGCTCCTCGAACGCACCGCGCAGGAGCGCGAGCAGCGATCGGGTGCCGCCGCTCGCGAGCCAGACGGTGCTCGCCGCGCCGAGGGCGGCCACGGCGACCCCGGCGTAGAGCGTGGGACGGACGTCTTCGGTGACATCGACCCCGAGCCGTTCGGAGAGCACCGAGCTCATGGCGTCCGCCCACGCGGGCTGGATCACCTCACGCTGGTAGTCGGACACGTGCGCGGACGACGCGACCACGCGGGCCCGCTGCGCGTGCACCGGGCCGTCCGCCTCGAAGCGATCGGCGAACGACAGCAGCGCGCCGGCGACGGCTTCGAGCGGCGTCTCCTCGAGCGGCCGGTCGCGCAGCCGCTGCGAGAACTCGACCAGATCGTTGCGCCAGTCACCGAAGAGCACGGCCTCCTTGGTCTCGAAGTAGCGGAAGAACGTCCGCGGCGAGACGTCGGCGGCGGCCGTGATGTCATCGATGGTCGTGTGATCGAAGCCCTTGCGAGCGAAGAGCCGCCACGCGGCCGCCTCGATGGCGTCGCGCGTCTGGCGCTTCTTGCGGTCTCGGTGGCCGGAGCCGAGCGATGTGGCGTCGGTCATGCCGCCAGCGTACCCGAAGTCGCAGTTCTGCCAGGAGATGGACACCTCCCGTTCACCCTGCTCGCAGGGCCGCAAGGTGGCCGAGGTCACGTGACGTTCGTGCCATGTGGCAGTTCTGCCATGTTACGTTCGATGGACCCACCCCTCGGGAGCTCACCCGCATGTCCAGGTTGCTGTACCGCCTCGGTCGCTACTCGGCGATCCACAAGGGGCGCATGGTCCTCGTCTGGTTCGTCGCGCTCGTCGCGATCGCCGCCGCCGCCAACGCGTTGGGCGGTACCGCCGCGGACTCCTTCAACATCCCGGGGACCGAGTCGCAGAAGGCGTTCGACCTGCTCGACGCGCGCTTCCCCGCGCAGTCCGGCTCCACGGCTCGGATCGTCTTCCACACCGAGGAGGGTGCGCTCGACGCCGGCGATGCCCGCGCAGTGATCGACGAGACGCTCGCCGAGATCGCCAACGCGCCCCACGTCGTCGCGGTGTCCGACCCCTTCAGCGCCGAGGGCGGCACCTTGTCACCCGACGCCACCATCGCGTACGCCGAGGTCCGCTACGACGTGAAGGCGCAGGACGCCGGCGTCGAATCCGTGGAGGACTTGGAGACTGCCGGGCAGATCGCCGCCGACGCCGGCGTGCAGGTGGAGTACGGCGGCGACGTCGTCGAGTCGAACAGCGAGGAAGAACCGCCGAGCTCCGAGCTCATCGGCCTGGGCGTGGCCGTGGTCGTGCTGCTCGTCGCGTTCGGATCGGTGATCGCGATGGGACTGCCGCTCATCACCGCCATCTTCGGCCTCGGCATCTCGCTGTCGCTCATCACCCTGCTCACGACGACGCTCAACCTGAACTCGGCGGGCCCGATCCTCGCCACGATGATCGGCCTCGGTGTCGGCATCGACTACGCGCTGTTCGTCGTCACGCGCCACCGGCAGTTCCTGCATGACGGCATGACCGTGCCCGAGGCCGCGGCGCGGGCGAACGCCACTGCGGGGTCCGCGGTCGTGTTCGCCGGCGCGACCGTCGTGATCGCGATCCTCGGCCTGCAGATCGCGGGCCTGCCGATGGTGTCGTCGATGGGCATCGCCTCCGCGATGACCGTCGCCGTGATGGTGCTCGTCGCGATCATCCTGCTTCCGGCGCTGCTCGGTCTGGTCGGCCACCGCATCGACAAGCTCAGCTTGCCCGGCATGAAGCCGAAGGCCGAGGGCGCACGCGGTGAGACGCTCGGCGCGAAGTGGGCGCACGCGGTGTCGCGCAAGCCGTGGTTGTCGGCGGGCGTGGGCGCGGCGGTCCTGATCGTCCTGGCGATCCCGCTGTTCAGCCTGCGACTCGGTTCGACCGATTCGGGCACCGAGCCGACGTCGTCGACGCTGCGCCGGTCCTACGACCTGCTCACCGAAGGCTTCGGCCCGGGCTTCAACGGCCCGCTCACCATCGCGGTCGACCTCGAGGGCGCGGACGACTCGCTGCTCGACGACCTCGGCGCGGCGATCGCCGCGGACCCGGGGGTGGCGCAGGTGTCGCCTGCGGTCCGCAACGCCTCGGGCGACACCGCGGTCATCACCGCGTTCCCCAACAGCAAGCCCCAGGACGAAGCGACCACGCAGCTCGTGCACCGCCTGCGCGATCACGTGATCCCGCCGGTCGTCGCGGCGCACCACGGCGACGCCTACGTCACCGGCTCCACCGCGGCGTTCATCGACCTCTCCGACAAGATCACGCAGCGCCTGCCGTGGTTCATGGGCGCGGTCGTCGGCCTCAGCTTCCTGCTCCTCATGACGGTGTTCCGCTCGGTGCTCATCGCGCTCAAGGCCGCGGTCATGAACCTGCTCGCCATCGGGGCCGCGTACGGCGCGATCGTCGCGATCTTCCAGTGGCAGTGGTTCGGTTCGCTGTTCGGCGTCGAGGAGTCGCTGCCGATCATCAGCTTCCTGCCGATGATGATGTTCGCGATCCTCTTCGGGCTGTCGATGGACTACGAGGTGTTCATCCTCTCGCGGGTGCGCGAGGAGTGGCTCAAGACCGGCGACACGCGACAGAGCGTCGTCGACGGCATCTCGGCCACCGCGCGGGTCATCACCTCCGCGGCGCTCATCATGATCAGCGTGTTCGGCGCCTTCATGCTCGGCGACAACCCGCTCATCAAGATGTTCGGCTTCGGCATGGCCTTCGCCGTGTTCATCGATGCCACGCTCGTGCGCATGGTGCTCGTACCCGCGACGATGGAGCTGCTCGGCGACCGCAACTGGTGGCTGCCCGCGTGGCTCGACCGGATCCTGCCGAACATCGACATCGAGGGCGAGCATGCCCTCCCTGCTCCCGAGTACGAAGACGGCCGCCACCTCGTCGGCGCCGACGACCTCGACCCCGACCCCGCGCTCGCCCCCGCCTGATCTTTCACCGCCTTCTCGTTCTGCTCATGCTTCACGCCCGCTACGAGCATGGAGCGTGAGCAGAACCGGAAGAAGCGAGGCGAGCGAGGTAGCGGCGGTACTCGACGGTGATCCGGTCGCAGCGGAGGCTCACCGTCGCGCCCAGGTCGAGCGGGAAGTCGATCGGCAGGAGCTCGCACAGCGCGCGGTCCTCGGCCACCACGTCTCGGTCGACCGCGAGCAGGTCCGTCGCCGGGACGTCCGCCTCGGTGTCGTTGCGGGCGAGGATCTGGACGTAGCGGCTCCGGTCGTCGTCGACTGGGCACGCCACGATCAGCAGCACGTGTTCGCGGCCGGTCGGGTAGCGGATGGCCACGCGACACGCGAGTGGTCCGACGAGCTCCACCTCCATCTCGCGCCGCACGGTGCCGCCGTCGACCGCAGACTGCGCGGCAACGCCCGTGACCGACAGCGACATCCGCGCGTGGAAGCCCGCGGCAGTGGATTCGACCGTGTACGGATCGAGGTAGCGCGCGGTCGGATCACCGATCGTCGCCGCATGGATGACGTTGACGTGTGCGATGTCGATCGCGTTGTCGGTGATCCACAGCGCGCTCGCTTGCCACTCCTGGTCGAACGACGGGATCAACCGGTAGCCCTCGCGCTCGGCCTCCGGGAACGCCGGGATGTCCGCGATCGGCACGTCGAGTGCGACCCACACCGCGCCGTACCGCTCCTCGGCATGCACCATCGCGAGACGTGCCGTCGGTGGCATGGGCAGATGTGCGTCGAGCTGCGGGATCTCGACCGCACGACCGTCCGCACCGAAGCACCACCCGTGGTACGGGCAGACGAGCGAGCCGCCCTCGACCGTCCCTCCGCTGAGGCGAGCCAACCGGTGAGGACAGCGGTCGGCGGCCGCGTGGATGGAACCACCGGCGCGCCACACGACGAGGTCGGCGCCGAGCAACCGCACGGCGGCGGGCTCGTTCCCGACCGTGGCGGCGAGCGCCACCGGATGCCAGTGATGCCGCAGCACCGGGAGCTCACTCACGAGCACCCGGCTGCTCCGGCCTGCTCGATCAGTCCCCGGCGGTACTCGAGCTGGAACTTGTCGTCCTTCACGTGCAGCTCCGCGCCGAGCTCGTACGGGATCCGGTAGGGGCGCTGCGACTCGATGACCGGACGATCCTGTGCCACGACATCCTGCTGGAAGCGCACGTACTTGTCGTCGTCTTCGTCGAGCGCGTAGTTGCGGCCGACGAACCAGAAGGTGCGGGTTCGGTGCTCCGAGATCGGCGACGCGGTGAGCTACACGACGTAGTCGCGACCGCCCGGCAGCTGCTGGTGCAGCTGCGCGGTGAGCGGCAGGTGCACGAGGTAGTGCATCTCGGTCGTCACCGTTCCGGCGCCGTCACCGATGTCGAGCCCACCGGTCTTCACGTCATCGTTCGTCGGTTCGGTGCGCGTCTGGTGCACGCGGATGACCGCTCCTTCGCGCGTGACGGTGTGCGGCGCGACGCGACGTGGCGCGGCACGAGCGCGGCGCGTGGCGGCAGCCGCGCGTCGTCGCCCAGGCTCGGTATGCGCACGCAGCCCCCGTCCCTGCCATAGCGCCAGCCGTGGTACGGGCAGACCAGCTGATCCTCGTCGACCCATCCGACCGACAGCGCGGCGCCCCGGTGGGGGCACTGGTCGTCGAACGCGCGGATCTCGCCGTCCAAGCGCGCGAGCACCAGACGCTCGTCGAGCAGGGTGACCGGCACGGGTGCCGCGGCGACGTCCGCCTCGAGCGCCACGGCGTGCCACGACCTGCGCAGCAGCGCGTCGAGCGGATCGCCGGGTGCAACAGCCATCCGCACGATCCTGACGATGGCTCGCTGCGATCGTGGGTCCGCCCGATGAACGGTCGGTTTCCGACCTCTTCTGGTTCTGCTCATGCCTCATGCCCGTGGAGGACATGAAGCATGAGCAGAACGCGAGGGAGCGCGCGAGGGTCAGAGCGCGGCGTACAGCGCGTCGAAGATGGGGGCCCAGCGTGGGTCGGTGCGATCGGGTCCCCACCAGAGGCGGTTCATCGCGTAGCCGAACGAGACGCCGGCGTCGGGGTCGACGAACCCGAGCGACCCACCGCTGCCGTTGTGGCCGTAGGTGCGCGCACCCGGGCCGAACCGCCACTCGGGGATCGTGTGCTCGAACCCGAGGCCGAACGCGGTCGGTTGCTCCATCACGATGTCGTCGCCGCGCACGTGACAGCGCCCGAACTCCTCGACGAGCGCAACAGGCGCGAGGTCGAGCTCGGGGACGGACCCGCCACGCGCGAGCACGCTGAACAGCCGGTCGAGGCCGCGAGCGTTCGAGTGCAGGTTCGCGGCGGGGATCTCGGCCCGGCGGAACACGTCGGTGACGCAGTGGGCAGGATCGTTGCAGTCGGGCGGGTTGCCGAACGCCTTCGGCCCGATCGATGTCTTCGGGTCCCACCGGTCGAAGAACGTCCCCTCGCTCGACATGTCGACGACGAGGTCCGCCGTCCGCGCGTCGTGCTCCGCGGGCAGCGGCATCTCGAGCTCGATGCCCAGCGGACCCGCGAGCTCCTCTCGGATGATGGTGCCGCACGTCCGGCCGGTCGCTCGCCGCAGCACCTCGCCGATCAAGTGGCCGTAGGTGACACCGTGGTAGCCGTGGCCGGTGCCCGGTTCCCACCACGGCGCCTGCGCGGCGAGCGCGGTGACCATCGCGTCCCAATCGCTGAGGCTCCCGTAGGGCATGCGACGACCGATCGCGGGAAGCCCGGCCTCATGCGTGAGGAGGTACCGAACCGGCAGGTCCTCCTTGCCCTCCGCCGCGAACTCGGACCAATACGACGCCACCGGTGCGTCCAGGTCGACGAGCCCGCGCGCCACGGCCCACATCGTGGCGATGGCCGCGACGCCCTTCGTGCACGAGAACACGCACACCAGGCTGTCGCGCTCCCATGGCTTCGTCTTCGCCGCGTCCAAGTGCCCGCCCCACACATCGACGACGTTGCGGCCGTCGATGCTCACGGACAGCGTCGCGCCCAGCTCGAGACCGGCGGCGAAGTTCTGCTCGACGGCGTCACGCACGGCCAGGAACGCGGCATCGCAGTTGCCGTCCACGAGCGGTGAGGTCACGACAGCACCTTGGTCGCCTCGGGGTTGTGGAACTCGCGCCACGCACTGATCTTGCCGTCGCGGAAGCGAACGACGCCGATGTAGCGGTTGCGATAGGCGTTGCCGTTGTGCGCGACCACCGCGTCGCTGCGGTACTCGGCCACGAGCTCGTCAGGGTCGAGGCACTCGTGCACTTCGGTGATCTCGAGGCTGAACGATCGGAACATCTTGAACGTCATCAGCGACATCTTCAGCCACGGTTCCAGCCCCTCGATCGGGTTCGGCATGAAGTCGGGCCCGTACGGCAGATCGAAGACCAGGTCGTCGGTCATGAACTCGCGCAGTTGCGCGTACTCGCCCGCGGAGATCGTTTCGACGACCTTCGTGAACAGCGCCAGGTTCGCGGCGCGCGTGGCCTCATCGGTCATGTCCTGTCCCCCTTCGCCAGATCGCTCAGGACGCGGATGCAGTCGGCTTGCGACGCCGCGGGGTCGTCGCCGACGCCGAACGGCGACAGCGCGACCTCGTCCGCACCCGCGTCGAACAGCGCCTGCACCTTCGCCGCGAGCCCGTCCTCGTCGCCGTACAGCACCGCGGCCTCGAGCATCTCGTCGCTCCATCGGCGACCGTCGAGCGCGATGCCCGCCGCTTCGAACATCGCCCGGTAGAACGGCATCTGCGGGTAGATCGCGAGGTCGCGCGCCGCCATCTCGTGCACCTCGTCGCGGCTCACGCTCAGCGCGCACGGCAGCTCGGCGACGAGCGGTGGCGTCTCACGTCCCGCGGACTTGGCACCGACCTCGATGTTCGGGGACACGACCTCGTGGAGGTAGTCCGCCGGCCCGAGCCAGCACAGCGCGCCGTCGGCCATGCCGCCCGCGAGCCGGCACATCTGCTCACGGAGGACGCCGAGCAGCACGGGTGGCGGCGGCGCGTCGGCGATGTCGAGGAAGCCGGTCACCTGGTAGCGCTCGCCGGCATGTGAGACGTGCCCGTCGTGCAGCAGCGACTGCACGATCGTGAGGTACTCGCGCAGGTGGCTGATCGGACGGTCGAAGTCCACGCCGTACATCCGCATCACCGGCTCGTGGCTGGGCCCGACACCGAGTCGGAAACGTCCGCCGCACGCCGCGCTGGCGGTCGCGCCCTGTTGCGCCATCACGATCGGATGGCGCGGCCACGTGGGCACCACCGCGACACCGAGCTGGATGCGGTCGGTCACCGAGCCCGCCAGCGCGAGCGCCATGATCGGGTCGAACCCGAACGCGGATCCGAGCCACAGGCCGTGGAAGCCCTGCGCCTCCGATCGCGTCGCGATGTCGCGCACTACAGCGAGGCTGCGTGTCTCGGGGAAGAGCATGGAGATCTTCATCGTGCGCCCCCTTGCGGGACGTTCGGCGAACCCATCGGCCCGGCGAGGAACCCGCCGTCGACGACGAACTCCGCGCCGTAGCAATAGGACGAATCATCCGACAGCAGGAACGCCACCATCGCGGCGACGTCGTCGACGGTCCCCACGCGACCGGCCGGCACCACGCCCGCCATCGCCACGACCGGGTCGGTGCCCTCGGGCAGACCACCCCGCAGCATCGGCGTGTCGATCGGCCCGGGGTGGATCGAGTTGACGCGCACGCCGCGCCGCGCCAGCTCGATCGCGGCGGCACGCGTCAGGCCGCGCAGCGCGAACTTCGACGACACGTATCCCGCGATCCCCCACGCGCCGACGAACCCGTTCACCGACGAGATGTTGACGATGCTCCCGCCACCCGCGGCGATGATCGCCGGCGCGACCACGTGGATGCCCGTGTACGCGCCGATCTGGTTGACCTCGATGACGTTGCGGTACTCGTCGACGGGTGTCTTCAGGATGGACTTGGGCGGGTTGCTGATGCCTGCGTTGTTGACGAGCGCGTTGACGACACCGAACGTGGACTGCGCGGCGGCGAGCGCGGCGCGCCAGTCGGACTCCACGCGCACGTCCAGGTGGTGATACATGGCAGCGTCGCCCAAGCCGGCCGCGACCGCCTCGCCCGCGGCGTCGTCGACGTCGGCCACGAGCACCTTCGCCCCCTGTGCCACGAGCAGCCGCGCTTCCGCGGCTCCCTGCCCGCCGGCTGCGCCGGTCACGATGGCGACCCTTCCTTCGAGTCGATCGCTCTGATCCCCCACGGCTCCCCCCGTCTCCCTGCTCGCTCGTTGCCGGTGCCTGCTCAGGCGCCGACGGCGTCTGCCGCCAACTCCGGGATCAGCGCCTCACCGATGCGGCGGATGCTGCCCATCACCGCCTCGTGCGGCAGGTGGCCGAACTGCATCAGGCACATGAGCCGGCCGAACCCGGCGTCGCGGTACTTCTCGATCTTGCGCCGGCAGGTGTCCACGTCTCCGATGATGACGGAGTCCTGATCCTCGAGGGCCTCGTACGCCTCGACCGGGTCGATCGCCTGGCCGAGCACCTGCCGGTTCATCAGCCGGATGATCGGGTTCGGGTCGTCGGGATCGAGGTCGCCGAGCACCTTGCTCTTGTCGACGGCCATCCGACCTCGCCCGGGGTCGCCGGCGTTCACGTTGCCGCGGATGAGGTTCGTCCACACCTTGCGCGGCACCGCGAACACCTGCGGCGCGGCGTTGACGTACCACATCGCAGCTTCTGCGGCGCGACTCGAGATGGCGTCGTCGGTGGTCTCGGTGCAGAAGACGAACGTGAACACACCGCGTTGGTCGTTGACGAAGCGACCGACCGGATCGGTCGCCGCCGCGAGGCCGGCGTCGTACTCGACCAGCATCTCCTCGAGCACCGACACCGGCGAGAGCAACGTCGTGCACAGGATGCCGAGCCCGAGCTCGCCCGCCATGCGGAAGCTTCCCGGCGACGACACCGTCTGCCACAGCGGCGGGTGTGGCTGCTGCACGGGCCTGGGCACGACGGACCGCAGCGGGATCTGCAGTCGCTCCGACTCCCAGGTGAACTCCGGCTGCGTCCACGCCGTCACCATGAGGCGCGCCGCCTCCTCCAGCTCCGCGAGCGTCGCGTCGGGGTCGATGCCGAAGGTCGCCCACTCCGCACCACCCGAACGCGCCAGTCCGAGCTCGACGCGACCGTCCGACAGGTGGTCGAGCACCGCGGCCCGCTCCGCGACGCGCAGCGGGTGGTTGATCTTGAACGGTGACAGGACTCCTGCGTGCCCGACGCGCAACCGCTCGGTGCGCTGTGCGATCGCCGCGTTCATGAGCTCGGGCGCGCTCGAGTACGAGAACTCCGGCGAGCAGTGGTGCTCGACCGACCACCAGCAGCCGTAGCCGAGCTCGTCGGCCAGCATCGCCTGGTCGAGCGCGTTCGTGAACACGCGGTGCTCGTGATCCGGCCCCCAGGGCTTCGGCATCTGCAGCTCGTTGAACAGATCGAAGATCATGGGCGTCCCTGCGATCGAGCGGTCACAGCACGGCAACCGGGTTGATGGGCGAGCCGGTCCCGCCGCCGATCTGCAGCGGTGCGACGACGAAGAGGAACTCCCAGCGCTGCTCCGCCGCGCAGGCGTCCGCGAGACGCCCCAGGTGGAGGTTGTCGAGGAGGTGCACACCCATCCCGACGAGCAGGCACATGTGCAGCGGCATCGGCCAACGGTGCCCGTTCGCCGGCAGCGCGTCCGACACGCCGTCCGAGCCGACGACGGACGGGTCGCGCGACGCCAGCCAGGGGATGCACTCGGGGTGCAGGCCGGCGAGCCCGACGTGATTGGGCTCCCAGGGCCCGTGCACGGCACGCCGAGCGTCGCGTCCGGTCGCCACGAGCACGACGTCACCGGTGTCGATCTCGACGCCTTGCGCATCGCACACCGAGTCGAGCTCGTCGGGCAGCACGGCCTCGCCGGGCTCCAGCCAGTCGACACCTCGCGCGCGTGGAACGTCGAGCAGCACGCCGCGTCCGACGATGCCGTCGAACGCCGACTTGATGGAGTTGCGACGCGCCCCGACGCTCGTGACATCCGTGGCCGGGAAGCCGTTGTACATCTGCCCGTCCACGAACACGTGGCAGAGCGCGTCGACGTGCGACACGACCATGCCGTGGAACGCGACCCCGACGAAGTCCAGCGAGGCCTCGAGACCGGGTACGCCGGTCGCGCCGCACACGTCGCCGGCCAGCAGCATGTGATGTTGGGCCGGCGTGGGGTTGTCGACGGCCGGTCGCACCGGCAGCTCGCGACCGCACGACACGACGCGCCCCGACCGCGGGATCGACGTCGCGCGCCGCACGCGCTCGGGCGTCAGCAGGTTCAACGCGCCGCGCTGGTCGTGGTCACCCCACCGGCCCCACTGCTTCGACGCCGCGAAGAGCTCCGCTGCGCGCGCCTCGGTGACGCGGTCGTCGCTCATGCGTCGCGCCTCGCCAGGCCGTCGATGCGACTCCCCAGCACACCGGCCGCGTACTCGATCAGCTCGACGATGAGCCCGTCAGGGTCGCGGCACGAGCACACGTTCACGATGCCGGCTCGCCGAGCCGAGGCAGGCGCCGAGATGAACTCGATGCCCTGCGCGGACAGGTCGTCGTACGCACCCTGCACGTTCTCGGTTCGTAGCGCGATGATCCGCGGCACGCGGAGCTCTCGCGGCCCGTCGGGTTCGGGTTCGAGCCGCGGCTCGAGCCACTCGATCAGGTCAAGGCGGGTGTGGAGCTCGCCGTCGCCGATGCCCAGGAGCGCGCCGCGGCCTTGCGCGACCGGCATGCCGAAGTTCCGCGCGACCATCGGCGGCCAGATCACGTCACGGTTGTCGCGGAGGACCTTGAAGCCGAGCGTCGTGTAGAACGCGAGCGACCGCTCGAAGTCGGTCGCGTTCACGGTGAAGTGGAAGATAGATTGGACGTGCCAGTCAGCCACGTAGCGGGCCTTTCACGCGATGCTCCTCGTCTGCGTGGCCCAGTGCGGCGCGCGCAGCTCGGTCTTGAGGACCTTGCCGCCCGCGTTGCGCGGCAGCGAGTCGGCCACCTCCACGCTGCGGGGGACCTTGAACCCGGCGAGACGGTCTCGGCAGTGCGCGCGCAACGCCGCGACGTCGATCGTCGCGCCGGTCGCGGGCACGACGACCGCGTGAACAGCCTCACCCCAGCGTTCATGCGGAACGCCGATCACCGCCGCGTCGGCGACGTCCGGGTGTTCGAGAAGCGCCGCCTCGACTTCGCGCGGATACACGTTCTCGCCTCCGGTCACGACCATGTCCTTCAGGCGGTCGCGGATCGTGAGGTACCCCGAGGCGTCGAACGAGCCGGCGTCGCCGGTCCAGAGCCAGCCGTCGCGCAGCGTCGCCTCGGTCTCCTCCGGTCGGTTCCAGTAGCCGGCCATCAGCTGCGGCCCACGGGCGACGATCTGGCCGACTGCGCCGACGGGCATCGTCGCGCCCTGTTCGTCGACGATGCGGATCTCGGTGCCGGGCAGCGGCCGTCCGCAGGAGGCGAGCAGCTCCGGTCGTCCGTCGAGCGCGAGTCGGTGGTCCAGCTCGGTGAGATAGGTGAGCCCCGCCGACGACTCCGTCTGCCCGAAGCCTTGGTAGAAGTCGCAGCCGAAGACCGCCATCGCGCGCCGCAGCGTCGGCTCCGCGATCGCCGAGCCGCCGTACGCGATCGCGCGGAGTGACGGGTAGGACCTCGTGTCGACGCCCGGCACCGCGAGGCACGCCTGGATCATCGCGGGGACGAGCGTGGTCAACGAGATGTCGTCGTCGGCCAATGCGTCCACGACGCGACCCGCGTCGAAGCCGCGGTGGATCACGAGGCAGCCGCCGCCGGCCACGCAGTTGAACGCCGTGATGACCGCCGCGGCGTGGAAGAGCGGCGCGACGATGAGCCAGCGATCACCGGCATCGACGCCATAGCCGAGGCCGGCGCTCACCTGCGCGCAGTTGGTGAGCACGCTGCGGTGCGTGAGCAGCACGCCCTTGGGCAGGCCGGTCGTGCCGCTCGTGTACATCTGGTACAGCACGTCACCGGCGTCGCCACGGTGGCGCGGTTCGGTTGCCGGTGCGCGGGCGATCAACGCATCGGCGTTGACCCACGGGTCGGGAGCGTCGCCGCCGATGACCACCCAGGCGAGCACGTCCGGCAGCTCGTCACCACCGAGATCGAGTGTGGAGATCAGCTCCGTGTCGGCGAGAACCGCACGCGCGCCGCTGTCGGCAACCATGAAGGCGACCTCGCCGGGCGTGAGGCGAGGGTTCACCGGAACCGGGACGACGCCCGCCTTCGAGCAGGCGAAGTACAGCAGCGCCAGGTCGACGGAGTTCGAGCCCACGAGCGCGATCCGGTCGCCCGGCCCGATGCCGGCTGCCCGCAGCGCGTTGGCGAACCGGTTCGCCCGCTCGCGGGCGTGCGCGTACGTGACGCTGCGCCCGCCGTCGACGGCGAAGGTCAGTTCACCACGCGTGGTCGCGAAGAAGTCGAAGACGTCGTGCAAGAGCAACGTCACGGTCACCCCCCAGTGACGCGGCCAACGTAGTTCACTACGTTGGGGGCCGCCACCGACGTTCCGGAACCAGATGGACACGCCCGCACCGCCGACCAAGACCGCCGAGCGCATCGCCGACCAGCTGCGCGCGCAGATCATCCGCCGCGAGCTGGCCGACGGCGATCACCTGCCGTTCGAGGCCGATCTCTGCGAGCGCTTCGCGACCTCCCGCCCGACGATGCGCGAGGCGTTCCGCATCCTCGAGGCCGAGGGCCTGCTCACCATCCGCCGCGGCGGACGCCGCGGCCCCCTCGTGCGCGCGCCCGATCCGTCGCTCATCGCGCGGCGTGTCGGGCTGCTCCTCCAGTACCAGGGAGTCGACCTCGGCGCGGTCTACGACACCTTCCTCACCGTCGTGCCGGAGTGCGCCCGCAACCTCGCGCGCTCGCACACCGCGGACGACCTCGCCGCGCTGCGCGAGCAGCGCGACCGCTGCGCCGTTGCCGCGACACAGGCCGACGGCGCCGCGTTCCTCGAGGAGTCCACTGCGTTCCTCCTGCTGCTCGTGGGACGCGGCGGCAATCCGGTGCAGGCGCTCCTCACGCAGATGCTCGCCGACGTGCTGCAAGCGCACCGCGCAGCGATGTCCGCGTACCTGACGTCGCAGCCACGCGTGCGCGCCCGGCGAGCCGCCGAGGTGCTCGAGCGCACGGCGTCGATCATCGCGATGATCGACGCGAGTGATGTCGCCGTCGGCGACGTCCTGCTGCGCGCCCTGGACTCGCATGTGCGCAAGGCGCTCGAGGTGCCCGTCGGGGCGGTCCAGCTAGTTTGACGGCGATGGGACACTCCACCACGGTCACGATCGCCGCGCCCCCGGCGCGGGTTTGGGCGCTGCTGGTCGACATCGACAGCTGGCCCTCCTGGAACAAGTCGGTGGACGCCGCGACGCGCGGCGAGGAGGGTCCGCTGCAGTTGGGCTCCACCGCCACCGTCAAGCAGCCGAAGCTCGCGAAGTCGCACTGGGTGGTCACCGAGCTCGAACCCGAACGCAACTTCACCTGGGTGTCGAAGGCGACCGGCGTGACCAGCACGGGATCGCACCGCATCGAGCCCACGGCGGACGGCGGCAGCCTCGTCACGCTCACGCTCGAGCAGACCGGGCCGCTGGCGAAGGTGATCGGGCTCGTCGCGGGACGGCTCATCGACCGCTACGTCGGCTGGGAAGGGGCGGGCCTCAAGGCCGCCGCCGAGGCGTCGAATCCCGCGTAGGGACCGGCCGCGCTGGTTCACGTACGCTCCCGAACCGGTTCGATCGCGCCGCCGTGCGCCGCCAGACCACACCGAAAGCAGGGGCAACCGTGATCCTCGATCTCTTCCGTCTCGACGGCAAGGCCGCCGTCATCTCCGCCGGTGGGCGCGGCATCGGCGCACGCATCGCCACCGCCTTCGCGGAGGTCGGCGCGGACGTGGCCATCGGGGCCCGCAGCGCCGACCAGCTCGCGGAGGTCAAGGCCGAGGTCGAGGCCCTCGGCCGCCGTTGCGTCACGGTCACCGGTGACCTGAGCACCCGCGAGGGCATGGCCCAGCTCGTCGACGCCGCGGTCAAGGAGCTCGGGCGCATCGACATCGTCGTCAACAACGCCGGCGGCACGATGCCGATGGGTTTCATGGACACGAGCGAGCGTGCGTTCGACGAAGCGATGCGCTGGAACGTCACGACCGCCTTCAACCTCACGCAGCTCGCGGTCCCGCACCTCGTCGACGCGGGCGGCGGGTCCGTCATCAACATCACGTCGGTGGCGGGCAGCTTCTCGAGCCGCGGCTTCTCCGCCTACGGCACGGCGAAGGGCGCGCTCATCAAGCTCACCCGCCACCTCGCGAACGACCTCTCACCGAAGATCCGCGTCAACTCGATCTCCCCCGGCTCGATCGCGACGAGCGCACTCGAGACGGTGCTGAAGATGCCCGAGATCGAGAAGGCGATGGTGGACGCCACACCGCTCGGTCGCCTCGGCACCGTCGATGACATCGCCGCCGCGGCGGTCTACCTGGCGTCGGACGCGGGCGCGTACGTCACCGGCCGCGACATCCGGGTCGACGGCGGTATCGAAGCCAGCAACCTCGAGATGCCGATCCCGGATCTCTGAGGCGCGCGCGGCTCGTTCAGGTCAGGCGCCGACGCCGAGGCGGCGGCGGAAGAACGCGAGCACACCGTCGAGGGCGTCGCTCGTGGGCTGGCCGGGCTCGTCGATCAGGTGCTCGGTGAGCACGGAGTGCGGCTTCATCGCCGCGTCGGGGTTGGCGGCCGAGTCGTCGATCTCGACCGCGAGGAACGCGTCGCCGAGCTCCTGGCGCAGGAAGTCGAATCGCTCGGGCGGCGAGAGGCTGTCGCCCATGAAGCGCAGGCCCAGCACCTGGAGGCCCTCCGCCGCGCACCGCTGCTTGACGGCGGCGAGGTCGTCGGGCGAGATGTCGATGGTGCGCTTGTGCTTCTTGCTGACCGGGAACGGCAGCGACGGCTCCGCGAGCACCGGCGCCAGCAGCCGATCGTCGGCGGCCATCGCCAACGCGAAGCCGCCGGTGAAGCACATGCCGACGACGCCGACGCCCGGGCCGCCGCAGCGCTCGTGCTCGCTCGCGGCCAGCGCGCGCAGCCATCCGATCACCGGCGACGACTTGCCGGTGGCGAGCACCGTGAACTCGCGGCTGATGCACGCCGGCACCAACGAGGACATCGTGTAGCGCATCGACCCGAAGCGGCCCATCGCGCTCGGGTCACGACCCGGCTCGCCGAACAGGTGCGGCATCACCGCGGTGCAGCCGATCGCGGCGACGGCGCGAGCGAACGACGCCACCTTCGGCGTGATGCCCGGCAGCTCCGCGATGACGATGACCGCGGGACCGCGGCCCGTGCGGAAGATCGTCCGCGTCTTGCCGTCGTGGGTGAACGAGGTCCGCTCGAAATCCTGGAGGTCGTCGTGAGTCACGGCCGGTCTATTCCCCGATCCGATCGAGGGCAGGCAGCACCTCGCGGTCGACGAGCTCGAGCATCGCCCAGGCTTCGCGTGGGTCGATGCCTGCGAGCAGCGGGTTGAACGTGAGCTCGCCGTCCGGGCCGAGTCCCTCGGCGAGCTCGATGACCTCGTCCGGTGTCAGCACGTCGTACGCGCCGCCCTGCCGCAGGCTCTCGACATCGCGCGACGGCACGAACGGCCCCGAGGGAGCGCCGTATGCGCCTTTGGTCCACGCGGCGTAGCTGTCGATCTGGTGGCGGATGTGCGGCGCGAGCCGCTGCCAGACCTGATCCTTCGGCTCCTTCGTGACCCAGAGGAAGATCGGCCCGCGCTTCGGGAACGAGCCGGGATCGTCGCGGCCCTCCTCCATCACCCGCCGCCGGTAGCGCTCCCAGCCAGTGGGCATCCCCGGCGGGAAGTAGCCGTCGCCCAACCGGACGGCGCGCTCGATGCCGGCGCGTGACGCGCCGCCGACGTAGATCGGCATGGGGTCCTGCACGGGGCGCGGCGTGACCTGCACCGTGATGCCGTTGTGCTCGAACGGCTCCCCCGTCCACGCCTTGCGCAGGAACGGGATGAGCTCGTCGAGCTGCTTGCCGCGCGTGTGGTAGTCGACCCCGAACGCCGTGAAGTCGTGCTCGACGTAGCCCACACCGAGCCCGACGTCGAGGCGACCGCCGAGGCAGAGGTCGGCGACCGCGATCTCCTCCGCGAGCCGGATGGGGTCGTAGAGCAGCGCGAGGATGATCGAGATGCGCACGCGCACCGACGACGTGCGCGCGCCGATGGCGCTGGCGACGAGCAACGGCGTCGGGATGTAGCCGTCGGGCGATTGGTGATGTTCACCGAGCCCGATGCGAGCGAACCCGCGGTCGTCGGCCCACGCGCACATGTCGAGCGCGGCGCGGTAGAGGTCGACCCCCGACGTGGGGAACTGCGCCGGGTGGCGCAGGTCGAAGATCATGACCTTCTCGGGCATCGCGGACGCGGCCCCCGTCAATCGAGGAACGGCGCGGTGGTGCCGCCGAGCGGCATCGCACCCATGCCGAGCTTGCGGTGGTCCCAGCTGCGGATGCGGTCGACGTCGACGCGCACGACCACGCGCTTGTTGAGCATCGCCTCGACGAACGGCTTCATGTCGTCGTTGTACGGGCCGGTGTAGCGCTCGAAGACGTTCACGCCCACCGCCCAGATCTCGTCGGGGTCCTCGCTGATGACCGCACGCCCCTCGAGCGCCACGCCGCGCAGCTGGTCGTAGGTGTTGCCGGCCTCGACCATGCACGAGATCGAGTCGTCACGGCGGATGTTCTGGACCTTCTGCGCCTTGGCCTTGGTCTCGAACCAGACCTTGCCGTCGAGGTAGGCGTACCACATCGCCACGAGATGGGGCCGGCCCTTGGGACCGACCGTCGCCATCGTGATCGTGCGGCTCTGCTCCAGGAACTCGTCGATCTCGGCGTCGCTCATCGTGATCTGCGAGCGCTGGTTCGTCCCCATCGAATCTCCTCTGACCCGTCTACAGTCCCGGTGCACCCTACGGCGCTCGGGGGACGCCCTACCACTGGCGACACCGCCGAGCGCCCCCACGGCATCGGAGCGTGAAGGCATGGACCTCGAGGGGCGTACCGCTGTCGTGGTCGGCGGCGGCAGCGGCATCGGCCACGGCATCGCGTCGGGGTTGGGCGCGCGAGGGATGCGGATCGTCGTGAGCGACATCGACGGCGAGTCGGCTGCCGCGGCGGCGGACGCGATCACCGCGTCGGGAGGCACGGCGATCGCGAAGGCGGCCGACGCGACCGACCGTGACTCGCTGGCGGCCCTGGCTGACGCGGCGGTCGCGGAGTTCGGCGCGATCCACGTCCTCGTCAACACGGTCGGTGTCATCCTCGACCGCGGGCTCGACGTTGCGACCGAGGCCGACTGGGCGTGGTTCTTCGACTTCAACATCATGGCGAGCGTCCGCAACGTGAACGTCTTCCTGCCGCACCTGCGCACCGCGGGCGAGCCCACGCACATCGTGGTCACCTCCTCGATGGCCGGCCTGCTCGCGCTCGGGCCCGAGGTCGTGATGGTGAAGAACGGGCTCTACACGACCACCAAGCACGCGATGATCGGCTACGCGGACATGCTCCGGCAGGAGCTCGCGCCGGAGGGCATCGGCGTGTCGGTGCTGTGCCCTGGGCTCGTCGAGGGCAACCTCAGCGTCACATCGGCGCGCAACCGCCCGACGCGCTTCGGTGGACCGCTCCCCGCACCGGAGCGCATCGGCATGCCGTCGACAGCGATGCCGAACGAGCGCGTCGGCCCGATCGTTGCCGCGGCGATCGAGCACAACCGCTTCTACATCTTCACCCACCCCGAGAACGTCGAGCTCGTCGAGGCCCGCCACGAAGAGGTGCTCGCCGACTTCGCGTTCTACGCCGCACGCGAGCGCGATCCCGCAACTGGTGAGTGAACAGCGCGCTCCAGCGCGCTGTTGACTCACCAGAACGGTCAGGGCGAGCAGGATCGCTCAGGCGCGGTCGCCGACGGACTCGAGCGGGATGCCGTAGCGCTCGACGTAGGGCGCGAACCGCTCGGCCAGCGCGGGGCCGTCGAGCCCGTATTCGTCGAGGTCGTAGCCGTGGCGCCCGAAGCGGCCCTTCGGATGCGACTCGACGTGGGCGTTCATGGCGCCGTACGCCTGCCCGTCGAGGTCGTCGCCGAACGAGTTGTAGATGCGCCGCATCGTGCCGAGCGGATCGAGGACGAGGTCTGCGTATTGGACGTCGACGATCGGCACTTCGGGGTGGGCGTCACGGAAGGTGTTCAGCCCGTCGATGGACGCCGCCAACATGTCGGTCCAGTGCTCGGCGATGTACGCGCTGTGGTCCGCGTCCGAGAACGTCTTCGTGAGCGTGGTGATGAGGCTGCACACCGATGCGCAGAGCACGACCGGATCGCGGTGCATCACGACCAAGCGGGCATCGGGATACACCGCGGTGAGCGCGTCGAGCCGCATGGCGTGATGGGGGCTCTTGAGCGACCAACGCCCGCGCACACCGCCGCTCTGGAGCACCTGCAGCACCTGCCGGTGGTAGTCGTAGGCGGACCGGTGATCGGTGGCGTGCAGCCACTTGCCGTACGTGGGCACGTTCGAGAGCGCCTCCCACGTGAGCGACTTGAAGTCCTGGTTCAGCACCGAGATGCACTCGGTCGGGCCGTCGGGCTCCTCGCTCTGGACGACCTTGATGCGCGGGTTGATGCTGTCGAGCATCGCGGTGCCCGCACGCGCGGCGTCGATGCGCGGGTCGGTCGCGAGGGTCTCCGGCGTCGGTGGCGGCACGCTGTCGCCCGCCTCCCAGCGCAGCAACGGACGGTGGCGCGCGTCCTTCTCGAGCAGGTAGCTGCAAAACGTCGTGCCCGCGCGGAAGATGCCGACGACGACGAACGGCGCATCGATGCGCTCGCCGGCCACCTCGGGGTGCTGCTTCGCGTAGTCGACGACGCGCAGCCGGTTGGCGAGGCAGCTGACGATGTTGCCCGGGATGGCGGCGGCGCCGAACTCGTTCAGCCGCGCCTCGCCGGCCACCGACTCGCAGTACAGGCCGAGTCCCTCGCGGAAGGTGTCCGGGCCGAAGTCGTCGAGGCCGGTCTGCGCGGTCGCTTGCGCGAGGAACGCGTCTGGATCGAGGTGCAGGGCGCTCACGACGCCGCCACGTCGACGACCGTGCGGCCGCTGGTGCGCCGCGCCTCGTGCTCCTCGAGGATCGCGGCGACCTCGGCCATCTTGATGCGGCGGCCGATGGCCGGACGGATGGCGCCCGTGGACACCAGCTCGCAGAGCGCGCCGTGCACCTGCGGACCCAACTCGGGCGGGAACGGGTTCATGCCCATCTTGCGCATCGGCCCGATCGCGTTGCTGTAGGACAGCATCACACCCAGCACGCTGAAGTTGCCGATCGACACCTTGCGCAGCGGCTTGCCGGTGAGGCCGCCTTGCTCGTCGCCGTTGAAGCCGACCGGCAGGTAGCGACCTTCGCGCGCGACGCAGGTCCAGATCGTCTCGGTGAGGTCGCCGCCCACGAGGTCGAACACGACCTCGGCGCCGCGCCCGTCGGTGAGCTCCATCGTGCGCTCGAAGACGTCGTCGGCGCGGTAGTCGATCGATGCACTCGCGCCGAGCGACTCGCAGTACTTGCCCTTGTCGGCACCGCCGGCGAGCGCGATCACCTTGGCGCCCGCCGCGACGCCGAGCTGCACCGCGGCGGTACCGACGCCGCTCGCTGCACCGGTGACGAGCACCGTCTCGCCCGACTGCAGCTTCGCTCGCGTGTGCAGCCCCATGTAGCTCGTGTGGAACGGCAACAGGAACGCGGCGGCCTCGACGTCGTCGAGCTCGGCCGGCGCGTCGAAGATCGCGTTGACCGTGCTGATCGCGTACTCGGCCATGCCACCGAAGGACATCTTCGTCATGGCGACCACGCGACGACCGAGCCACGCCTCGGCGCCGTCGCTGACGGCCTCGACCACGCCGCACACGTCCATGCCGAGTGTGAACGGCGGCTCGAGCTGCACGGTGGCGACGCCGCCGCGGGTGCGCGCGATGTCGCCGTAGTTCACCGACGCGGCCGAGACGTCGATGCGCACCTCGCCGGGGCCCACGTCGGGAACCGGGATCTCACGGACCTCGATCACCTCGGTGGGCCGTCCGTTCCGGACCGCCTGCACTGCCTTCACCGCGTTCCCCCTCGCGTGTTCGCGTCGATGTGCCATCGACGCGCGGCCGAACGTACTAAGCACCCCTACTTATGTCAACGAGCCCTACTCATTCGACGATCAACGGCGCGGACCGTGCGCTCGGCGCGCCGATCGTACGCAACGCGAACGCCCCGGGCGAGACGCGCCGACATGCTTGACGTAAGCAGGAGTGCTTAGTACGGTCCGCCGCACTGGCGTCCTGAGGGGGGCGGCCAGAGGGGGATCTCTCATGCGTGCTTCTCGCTCGCGTCTCTTCGCCGCGCTCGCTGCGCTTCTCTTGGTCGCAGCCGCGTGCGGGTCGGATCGTGACGATTCCGACGACGCATCCGATACGAACACCACCGTGGCCGCGTCCGGTGACACCACGACGACCGCACCACCGGTCGAGATGTTCGGCGACATCGAATCGCCGTGCGGTGAAGGTGACGCAACCGGCGCAACCGCCAAGGGCGTCACCGACACGTCGATCACGATCGGCTACGGCGACGACGCCGGCTTCCCGTCCGCGCCGGGGTTGAGCCACGAGCTGACCGACGCCATGAAGGCCGCCGTCTCGTGGTGCAACGCGCAGGGCGGCATCAACGGCCGGGAGATCACTGGCAAGTACTACGACGCCAAGGTCCTCGACATCCAGACCGCCATCACGTCGGCATGCACCGAAGAGGTCTTCATGCTGGTCGGGCAGGGATGGGTGTTCGACTCCTCGCAGGAACAGACGCGCGTCGGTTGCGGGCTCGGCTCGGTGCCCGCGTACGCGGTCAGCCCCGAGTTCGCACACGGGCCGTTCATGGCCGTTGCCGTCCCCGGCCCGTCCGACTTCACGCCCGCCGAGTACCTCGCGTCCTTCGCCAAGGCCTTCCCCGAGCAGATCAAGAAGGTCGGCCTCTCGTACGCGCAGTTCCCCGCCACGCTCGACACGCGCGACCGCGTGCTGTCGGCCGCCGAGGCGTACGGCTACAACTTCCTCGACTGCGATCAGATCTACAACGTCAACGGTGAGGACGACTGGAAGCCGCTCGTGCAGGGCTTCAAGGACTGCGGCGCCGAGGTCGTCATGTTCATCGGGTCGCCGAACCCGAACTTCCAGAACTTCCTCGTCGCCGCCGCGCAGCTCGGCTTCAACCCGCTCTATCTGCTCGAGACGAACTTCTACGATCAGCAGTTCGCCAAGTGGAACGGCGAGAACGGCGGTGCGGCCGACAACGTCTACATCCGCAACGCCTACGTGCCGCTCGAGGAAGCCGCTGACAACCCCGCGACGCAGAAGTACCTCGATCTCATGGACGAGTACGGCGGCGACAAGGCGCAGCTCGGCGTGCAGGCGATGAGCGGCTTCCTCCTGTGGGCCACAGCCGCCAAGGCGTGCGGCTCCGAGCTCACGCGCGACTGCGTGTTCGCCGAGATCGCGAAGATCCCCGAGTGGACCGGTGGCGGTCTGCACGTCCCCACCGACCCCGCGGCGAACATGCCGCCCGAGTGCGGGATGTTGCTGAAGATGTCCGGCGCGACGTTCGAGCGCTACGAGCCCACCGAACCGGGCACGTTCAACTGCGACCCGAGCTTCGTCCAGCCGGTCACCGGCCAGATCGTCGATCGCGTCAAGCTCGGACCGGACCGCGTCTCGACGCTGTTCCTGCCGTAGACCCGGCGGCCGCCGGGACGGTCCCCCCTGCGTGGGCGGTGGTCGTGCGATCCGGCACGGCCACCGCGGCCGCGACCATGGCGACGAGGTTCGAGACGAACGCCTCGTGATCGAGCTGCGGGCGACCGCGCCTCCCCCGCCGGCCCACCGACCGGGCGCGGTCGGCCACGGCGCGGAGGATGAACATCGTGATGAGCGACAACCGCTCGACTTGCACCTCGCCGGGCATGGGCGGCAGTCGCGAGGCCAGCAGGCCGTAGACGGCTTCGCCCCCGGTGCGCGCCAGCACCGCGCGGACGTCGTCGTCGAGCGTCGCCGGGTCCTCCTCGATGAGCTCCGCGAGGATGAGCAGGAAGCACCGACCGCGCCAGCCGCTCTCCGCGAGCTCGGAAGCGGGGCGCACGATCGCCTCGACGACGGACTCGAGGTCGTCGGGCGGCGCGGCCGCGGCGATCTCGCAGAGCTCTCCCTCTCGCCGCGCGAGGAAGTCGACGTGGCGCTCCAGCACCGCGCACAGCACGCCTTCGCGCGAGCCGAAGTGGTAGTGGAGCGCACCGCGATTTCGCTGACCCGCCTGGCGCGTGATGTCGAGCATCGACGCGTTGAACGCACCGTGCTCGGCGAACGCGCGCGTCGCAGCGTCGAGCAGCTTGTTGCGGGTGTCCGACGCGTCAGGCGGCATCTTCGGATGTTACGGCGCCTCCATGCCGGACTGCCCCACCGCAGCGGTGGAGGTGATCAGCGGAGGGCGCGAACCAGCCAGTCGCGGACCAGCGCAGACCACCGACGAGCGATCTCGGTGCCGGCGAACGCCTGCACCCCGTGCGGCGCGCCGGGCAGCACGTGCAGCTCGGTTGCCACCCCGGCCTCGCCGAGGCGCAGCGCGTACACGATGTCCTCGTCGCGGAACCCGTCGGCTCCGCCCACGATGACGAAGGCCGGCGGCAGGTTCGTGAGGTCGGTGGCGCGCGCCGGTGCGGCGTAGCTCGGGATGTCGTCGGTGCCGTAGAGGTCGCCCAGGTAGGACCGCCAGCCGAACTCGTTCGATTCGCGGGTCCAGATCAACATGCCGTCGCGACCGCTCGACGAGGTCGTCTGGCGGTCGTCGATCATCGGGCACTCGAGCAGCTGGAAGTGCACCGGGAGCTCGCCGCGGTCACGGGCCAGCAGCGCGAGCG
>JAULBW010003053.1:0-23255 GCA_032358265.1 Vaucheria bursata | reverse complement strand
TGATCCGAGCTAATAAGAAACTCGTCAGGAAATTTCTCAAGAAACTTTTTCAGACCCCCAAATTGGTCCTTCAAAGTTTGTGAAAGTCCAGGATTGGCGGTAAATTCCTGCAAAAGTTTTCCTATTTCTCCAACTGGTAGGGGTCCTCTTTCATTTAAAATTTCTTTGCTTAGAGCAAATAAGGCAGAATCTGTTACTTCTGCATCCAGCAAAAAAGAACAATATTTAATATTGTCCCAAACCTGAAAAGACATATCGACAAAAAATTCATCTTAAGTATTCGAATCTGGGAAGAATAGTAAAATATTAAAATATTCCACAAAGGTCGTAGAAATATTATGAAAGAAGAGGATCTTCATAGAATTTTCCCTAAGAATCAATTAATAACATGATAGAACAATATCCCAAGCAAGATATAAAATAATAGCAAACAAAAATATGTTGAATTGTCATAAGAAGAGAAAAAAATATCGTATAAAAATTCAAGAGTAATCGAATTAAGTAGCCTAACAAGTGACGATTGCAAATACCTAAAAGATTATACTAAAAAATCTTTAAAATCAATATCTATGACTTCATTTAGATCGGCAATTGTACATATTGAGCTGTTCTAATGCTTCTATTGTACATTTTTGTACATAGTAAAAAAAGTAACACATATGTCATGGTACACATACTATATGTCATGCACACTAGTCACTACAAGGATTAAACTTTTGTCCAACAAACATGCATACATTCCAGTCAACATAAACACAGATGTAACAGATATTTCAAGGCCGCCAAATCAGTTTGTTACATTTGAAAATCAGAAGCTGAAATTGGATACATAGCGACTTCTTCCTTTACTTACTACAAGTAAAAGTTCAATGGAAGCAAATTCGTCACATCCGAAATTTACTGTACATGCATATATATATATATATATATATATGCATTTAGATCGAACTGGAATTCAATATGCATCCATATTACCTACGTCCTTTAAAACATTGGAAAACTCACGTTATTTAGATCCACTCCTAATGGATCTGGAAATCTATTATAATCTCCTCCATAATTCAAAGGTAACAATTCATCTTGATCTGTATCGAACTGTGGGGGCACATCGGGTCTCCATCCCTGTCCAAACCTTGACCAACTAAGACTAAAAAATGTATCCAGCATAGTAATTGAAGTAGTATGTTGGTAGGTAGGCGGTGGCTGCAAGAAAAAATATACATTCTGAGTCTATATTTTATGAACTGATACTGTCAGTTACGCCAAAAATTATCAGTCAATCGAAGATATGGGATTAGAGATATCAATATTTACCAGCAAGAGAAGGTTGGTGGAGTGATATGTTATCAAATTAGTAAACTTCGGGAATAATAAATTTTTCCAGATTATCGAATAAGTTCGTTACATCCAAAAATCTGAATCAGCTGAACTTGGATACAGTAGAACATTTTCTGTATGAATGCATACATCAAATATGTCTTTACTCTCCGAAAACTGGGATAGTCGAATAGTATGCTCAAACTAATATATATATATATATATATACTAGTAAGAAATCGTCTAAAATGCATAGTTGAATTTATGGAAAAATCCTTTATATAAATAGATTCAATTTTGGAAAGATATTTCGATTGTCATATAATTTTCGGATTTGAAGTAGATATGCAGTACAAACCTCATAGACATTGCTGCTATAAAAAATGTATATTCATGCAAATATATTTAGAAAATCCCTAAATTAAGCTTTCTAAGGCTCCTTCCCCTCACTCAAATTGTCATGCACAATTTCAAGCAAACATTTAAAACCAGTAAATTCGAATTTATTTCGATTATAATTGTACCATTAAGTTGTCAATTTTTCTAAATTAGTCCAATCTGGTCTTAAATTTTAGAGTTAATTCGACCCAGTTTTTCTCTCAAGAGTTACTTGAGTTTTTGTGAGTGATTTGGTATGATATTTATAGCACAAATTGAAGTAATGCATACTAGAGTAAATTAGGCCTAGATTTTTTAATTCTTGAGAACTTTACGAGTAACTCAAAATAGGACATATTGACCATTGAAAAAAATTTGGTCAAATCATTTGATATTGCTTAACAATTATAATCTCAACAAGAACTTATTGAGAGGAAGAATGAATTTAATATATAGCCTTTCTTGCTATTGATTAATATAAGTAAACTCAATAAGATATAACCTGTTGTTGTCGTCGTTGAGCCTTGGTAGCTTCCCTCTTTAAATATAATAACACTGGTTGCAAATTTCTTGCTGTAATATGGAACAAATGTATCACTCTATTGGCTCGACGGGCATTTACTGCCCCTGCAATTAAGTTTTCGCTAGGATTTAGAGGGTTGATAACATTCATATGACGGGTCACAAAAGCCTTTGATACAGCAGGACAATCTGCTGATTTTTCCCCAGTTCGGCACCTAATCGAAAAAAAAACTCATCTCCAGTATAACCTCAGAAGTTAAAATACTAAGAATCTCTATAACACATTGTACAATAACCAAGAAATTTGGTTGCAGCTTTGTATTATTTTGTGCTCGATTAGTCCACTTAACCCGCTTTATTTTGTTTACTATACAATTAGTGACTGATGGATTGGAGTTAACATATATGTATATGCTATGTACAACATTTGGTACAATTATAAATAATCACACTTCTCCCTGCATTGAAATTTATAATTTACATTCTTCAAGTAATGTGCAATTGAACGGATAGGTTTTTATTGTAACTATGATTACTAAAAACACTAGTCTTAATTTAATAAATATTGTTCATGGTGTACTAAAGGAACCATAACTCAACTCGACTTCTGCTGCTGTGGTTATTCCAACCATACTTACAAAAAGAAACATACTGACGATAAAGCCGAATTATTTACCTTTCTCGATATCGCGCTAGCAAATCTGGTCCCACAAGTGGGTCATGCAATTGTTGTATAGGATCCCAAGAACCTTCCTTGGCTGCCCCCGAAACCAGCCTATCCCCGTCAATCCCCACGCAGTGCACGGACCAATCAAAATTACCGTAAGTATAAAAAAACATAGCCATAACTTGAATGGGGGTAAATAGCTGTCGGTGATTCTTATTCAGTACTGCAAGTATTAGAGCCGTAAGGGCACGTTCACTTATACAGGCCATCATGTTAGTGCCCGTATAAGCTCTGCTTTCGTAGAGCCACCAGGCCTTGATAAGTAGCAGAGACCGTTTGAATAAGTGATTTTTTCCGAGCAATCGGTCGATTTCTTCTTCAAATGCAACAGCACAAAGCTCTTCAAGCTGATTGGCGCTGATATCCACTGCAACCTACTTCATGTTTTTATCAATAGTGTTTTATAGGAAATTACATTATTTATCGTAGATGCTTGATTGGCTTACAAGGGAATCGATAACTTACCCTATTAATATGATTTTTTTGTAGGTGACTGTAAATGTATCCAATTTAATTGAAGTAAAATGTAAGAAATCTTGTTACTTTTTGTGTAACAGATTAGTTGTAATTAATTATATTAGTTTTTGTTTGAGAGATTGGTTGTAATTCAGTATGAAGTTTAAATTTGATGCCATACATATATTGAATTTCTAAAATATTCAGTCAAGACATATCAAGATTTATATAGCCTTTGCTGAATTCAATAAATTTTTCTTTAAAAGCAGCAAATATATTTAGAAAGGGTATACAAACAGGTAGGAGTCATGGACAAATATATTTTCAACATTCAAAGGCAAATTTGAAGATGAACTATTTTGTATACAAATAATCGAATTTAGTCCACAGCAAAAAAAGCCGAAAATGCAGCTAATCATTTTAAATTGTCATAAATCTAAATATTAATATGAAATTTATTAATATCATTTCATGCTCACCTGATTATCAACCACGCACTTGATACGTTGCATGTGTCCTAAGTTAACGAAATTTACATTACTCAGCTGATGTTCAAATGTCATACTACTTTGGGGTACCCCCCCGGTACTGTCTACTCGGTTTGATTTGAAATCTACTTTACTGCTGACTGAAGCGTTTAAGGTGGAAGCAGATGCCTTACATAGAGTCTCATTGACTCTGATGAACCATGTGGCTTCTTGACCATGGCAGAGGAATGCGCTTACACCAACCTAAGTTCAGAAGAACCACTCTAAATAAATTTCAATTTTAATTTAATACCCTCCTTTCAATCCTGATTAGTTTAAGGTGCCTTTCAACCTCTTACATTTAATATTAAAATTAAAGCTAGCACCATAACAACATCAATTTTATCGATAAACTTTGTAAGAGAAAACATTTTATACTGAGCTTCAGCACTATAAACTTAGAGCTCAACAACAAATTGCAGTTTACTTTATTGAACTGTGCATGTAATAAATATACATTTATATATATGATAATGAATGTTAAATAAATTTTGTAATAAAATTTAATGAAAGTCTTGACTCAACTAAAATCGTTCCCATCAAACAAAAAAGGTTTAATGCAGTCAAGCAATGCACTTGGCCAGCTTTTCTACATTGATCTTAGAATTTTGTTTCATACGAAAGGTCGTGCTCAATGTTAAGTAAATTTATTTGAAAAGAATAGTTTTTTCATGTATACTATCATAACCGTGATCATTTGTTTACGAAATAATTCCGGGGACAGCGTAGAAATCCACATGTTGTCAACCCATTACAGCGGACAAGAATAAAATAAATAGCAAAAATTGAAGATCCTCATTTTCTCAGTGGAGTTTACACACAGATAACTTCTTGGAATCTAAGTGCTGTACAGCACATTTAAGTTCTTTCTTTAGACATAGAATAATATTTTTCATGCTAATAAGAGAAACGCCTGATATCCAATGTGAAACAGTCATAGTATCAAAAAAATACCTTACCAACCCAGCATTTGAATAGTAATGTCATTTATGAAGGTTAAAAAGAATAGTCGATTAAAAAGTTGAGTGATTGTTCTTTATTATTGAATAAATAAATAGAAGAGTTTCTAGCCAGTCTTGTAAAATGACATCATAGAACTTATGATGCTGGTTGATTAAGGTATTTACTGTTAAAATACAGTAAACTTCGGACATATAGAATTTGCTGTTAACTAATTTGCATTTAAAAGGAGAATAGACGTAGAAGTCATATTGCACCAAATTCATGTTCAGATTTTTGGATATAACTATTATTTGGTTACAAATTAATTCCGCAATCCCGGCAAATTCAATGTAACCGAACTTTACTATATATAAAAGAAAAAAAGCAAGCTACCTCTTCATCGGGTAGAAAAGTTCGCAATGCATATCCCCCAACTGGAAAACACTGCGCTCCAAGGGCCTTTTTCACCAACTGCGAGACGAAGGTGAAAACGCTCCTGCGGTAATTTTCAGCTGCAGGGGATGGTTGTAACTGATTTAGTAAGTCGTCTACTCGCCTGTCAATAGCTAGAGGGTGGACATTCCTGGGTATTAAATCTATACCCAACCCGGGGTCAGTTTTCTATGAAAATAAAATAAAGATGATTATCAATTGTATTCATTGAAATAATACTCCGAAAACGTTCTAGTTGTCAATATACATATAGTAAACTTCGAACATAGCGAGCATGCCGGGAAAACGCAAATTATTTGCTATATATAAAGGTGAATTTGTCACATTAAGACTTTTCTTGCAAAAAGTGAAAATTTGTTATATTCGAACTTAGCTGTGGATATATTCATGCATACATGAAACACAATATACTTTCGAATGATAATGTTTCCAAGAAAAATAAGCAAAACATTATCTGAAATAAATATATGTAAGTACATTATAAACAGGTCTACATGAATAAAATTTTCTTTTCTAGAATTCATCAGTATGAGTGGGGCTAAGACCAGGTGCCGCAATATACCATTTCAGGAATAGAAAGTAGATCATATACAACCATGAACCAGAAAGTAGAGCAAATTGGGGGGAGGACACAATAGAGTCCAACTCAAGGACTATTCACTTTAACAGGAGAGATGAAGCCCTAACCATTATGTTTGATCACAAGAAATTTTTGAACAAGAAACTTTAGGTGAATGATGTATTCTTTTGTTAATCTAAAAATTACAGCAGTTTATTCTCATAACTTAAATAAACTATCTAACTCTTACCTTATGTAAACGTTTCAAGTAATATTAGAATCAAGTAAATAGTAGCATAATCTGATATGAATACAAAATTTGTAAAATGCATTTTCAATCCTCATCAAGGCTGTATTACTCATTATCTCACCTCTGCCTGACCCGTCATCAACACTAACCCCCTGCTTACATCCCATGTTCCCCCCTCATTTTTTTGATTTCCCCCATCTCCATCTCCCATACTTATTCCTATTATCCCCACATTCATCCCTGGCAGGCCAAAACTGCTCCCACTGGCCATCCACGTCCCATGCTCCCTATCACGAGCTCGACTTGGGGCTTGCTGGGGAATAGCCCTAGTAATATCAGTGGACACTACCCCAGATCTCGATTGAGAATCCTTGTTTGTTTGAAATAGTGGATCATCTGTGGGAATACAGAGACTTAACGTGATATTTGCAAAATATCTCAAGTTACATATACTTCACAGAATTGTAACCTGTTGAGTCATTTATGATAGAGCTAGAATAGATGATGAAGGGCTATATTTAAGATCGTCATACTCCGAAATTTCAAACTAATAGTGGTTAGTATACTAAATTATATGTATACCATTCTATTAGGCTTCAATAAAAGCAAGTGTAAAGACAAACATCCACTTAAAATTGTCTCTCCTAGTGGTCCTGTAAGATGTACAATTTGAAATTATCAAGCCACTCTTTACTTTGCTGTAATTAACTAAAAATTTTCTCTTAAAAAAGAGAACATAATTATGTAACGAAATTAAGTTTGGGCTAGCAAATCACGTGGCATGATAAAGTCAACACTATGTTTAAGCCAATCAAGAGCATTTAGTTGAACTAAGTGGGCAACAACTCAGCATAACCACATTTAGCCGAACAAAAGCAAAATTCAGTCGCCTCTAACAGATCAATTATGAAAGTCAAGCTCTACTAGCGGCATAAGCGCTTCAGCAAAATTAGACCCATTTTAGGAAAATATGCTCGTATACGTACATAAACCCTGCACAATTATTTACCTGGATCTCCAACTATGCTAGTCCCTCGTTGTAGCCCCAAAAATCCGAGACTTTGCACCTGTCCTTCTGACTGCTGACCTTCAATCATGCCCCACTGTCCTTGGGAAGGTGCCATAATTGCCACATTAGCTAGTATAGACACCTCATTTTTGGCCTCGTCTTGTAGCATCATTGTAGTTCTCAGGGCACTTGAAATCTGCTGGTTGACAGAATCACTGTAGCCTGTTGGATAGCTAAATCCATAGTTACCAGGACTCTGAGAAATGTTTGCAGCGCTACCTATAACAGATTTTGTCATCAGAACAATTTTTTAAACTTTTCACCTTAATTCCCAGAGACCTTGTTCAATACTGTATTCCCGCTATTAATGTTTTTAATGTGGCTTGTGAAATAAATCGCTCGCATACCAATTTTGTGCACACAATATGAAAAAATAAACTTTAACCAGAGAACCATGTTATTTGGATTTTCATCCCCTTCAAATTTTGTGTCAATTTAAAAACTGTGTTAATAGAGAGCATACTAATTAAGGGTTTATTTTGCACATTAACGTATATCTGTTTACATTTTTCAAATGTAAATCTTCATTTACCAACCTAAGCTATATGCACTACTGGAATTTATCAGATTGTGATGCTGTAATAGGATATCATCTACCCCGTCATCCTCGTCATCATCATCTTCATTATTTTGATCTCCATACGAAGTCAGCTGAGTCACTGAACTTACCCTCTTGACAAGATTATCCAAATCGCTCATATCGATACTACCATGAGTCCTTACATTCGAATAATAGCTTCCCACAGAGTAAGAGCTCGAATTCATTCGACCAGATACCGGCATAATTGATTTACCAAAACTTGCACCGCTGGCACGCTCTTCTTGATGAGGATTCAGCGATGTACTAAAAGATGAAATATTATTACTGTTTCAAGACATTAATTGGGACTATATTTTTTATCAAGTAATTTTGCCCATCAAACTGAGCACCTTCTTTCAAAATTGAATGCTGAACTGAGTACCTCATTTTATCAAAAGTACATTTTTACAGAGTACTTGTTCTTATAGAAATTTATTGAGTATTTCATTAGAAATTATACTGAACCTTACGATACATATAGAGCATATTTTAGCGCTTAAGCAGTAAGTATTCTGAATAAATATATGATTTAATGCCATCAATGACATCTATGTTACATGGACCAAAAAACAAAGAACATAGAGTATAAAGATTATTGTTCGCCTTCTATAGTTAAAACGAGTATTTCTGTCTAAACGATTTTAATCCTTTACATCATTTTAAGCCTAAAATCATTTAGAAGTTAAATAAAATTATATTTATATATATTTATATATTATAGAATGTTTTAAAACTAATTCTTTTACAACTTGAAGAAATTGCATTGATTAAAAATGTTTACTGATCAAAATATGACTTTGCCCCAAACATCACAGCCTTGGTATGTTATCATCACTTTTTAATATTGCTGAGAGTAAAGGGGTTGAATTCAGGATTACATATTTTTGAAGAGAAAACTGTTCGGGATGGGTTTTGATCAGATTTCTTATGACATTGATCCAGCTCTCTGGTTTGAATAAACGGAACTAACCTGTAAGTCATGCATCCAGTTGGGATTTCTGGAACGGTAATTCTTGCATCACGATTTTTTTTATCCAGTGCTGCAACTCGCTTTGACTGCTTCAAGTGCAAATCACCTTCTCTTGCAGGATCAGCTAAGTAATTTTCCTATCAATTCAGTTTATATATGTACAAAAAAGTTTGCACTTGATTATATGATCTTAACTACCTCAAAATTAGAATAATTTATTATGCAGTATAGCAATGAAAAATCTCCCAGAAATTTACATAAATCTTCAAAAAATTGATTACTGAACAAAATTTGAATTGAATAAATCATTTCTAAGAATTTAGTCCAGTTAACTAAATATACTTAATATTAGACCTTCAAATTAAGCCGTTTGCATCAAACATTTTCAAACAAAAAAATTTAAAAATTATTTTCAAATTGAAAATTTGAATTGAATAGGTCTTATTTATACAAGAGTTCAATAAATTAAAAATAGGAAAACCTAATTTCTCCGAATATGATTACATTTTTTTATTCTGATTTTTTGTATTGAAACAATTTTATCGAACTATCTGCTATCAATCTTATTCAAAAATGAATTATAAAAGGTACTCTGCTTATTTAATTTTGAATCATAAATTGACCTTATCTTGCTTTAAATCGACAACTGATTGCTTCAACTTTTCAATTGTCTCCTCGTAATCTTTAATCTGTGCGGATGCTGAACTAAGCTGACTTTTTTGTTCGGCACATTGGGCATCTAAAAGATCGATTTGATTAAGAGCACCTGCAATTAAAACCAACAAGAATGATAAAAGAATGATATTGTATCTTTTCTGCTCGCAAATAAATATTTACAGCATTTTTTACCTTAATCAAATATGACTTGTTCAATTTATTGATGCACTGGTGTATTGCCAACATCTTTAAATAAATATTTATGCAAAATATATTTTAAGATCTTGTAAGTGATTATGGCTGGTAGTTCGATTATTTATAGTTCAATAAGGCATACCAAAATAGGGTTCTAAGTAGGCTATATTTTTGAAGATATTGAGTGGCAGTGCTTCCATGCAGGCTAGAGGAATGATTGTATGTGCATAATGCAATAAAACCATATATGCGCTATTAAATCAATGGATTATATAGTCTAGCGGCGCATCTCAAATGTAACTGAGGGCCCTGGTCGCTTCCTATATCAGTATACTTATGTACATGTATCTTATGCTCAATATCCGAGACTAGACTTACAGTATTAGTTAATGAAGGTTATTACATTACAGAGGGCTCCTATAAAGTAGAAGGGTTTGACAAGAGCAGCCTTTCAATTCATGCTATTCAAAGTTGAATTTTTTGAAATTCTTGAGCATACTTTTTACACCTTTTGGGGTATCTGTTTAGAAGCAATATTCTATAAAAATACATTTCGGATATAGCCCCAATTCGTTATACTGTGCCTCTCTAAATAAAGTACAAGCAAGTAGGTGCAAATTACTACTACATTCCCCCAAATATAACAACATCTTACCATTGAAATTCAGCATATTTGGAAGTATTGAAAGTCAATCAATAAATTCGATAAGAACCATATTCAAATAGAAAAATACTTCGAAAGTAGCAGCATATATTGTATATTCAAATACTGCGGTTACCACGTTGTAGAATATTCAAGGGTTTTGATTATACTTTTATAAGTTTGTATCATTAAATAGTAACACCTGGTCTTATTATCATGTCCGTACCAAAATTTGGTTGTGTAGACGCGAATACAACATGGTGTTCTAATCAAATATCAGGCTATATTTTGTTCTAATCGAATAAAACAAAATGTTAATATAACCAGGGGAATATGGCACATGGTATTTTTAACAAACCATTCAGGTTTCATACCTTCAGGTGTCGTGGGACTTTATATATTTTCTTGTTCCCTCCTATTTACTATGAATTCAAAGAAAATTTGGAATTGTCACTTACACATAACCTTAGCTTGCATTTCAAACATGCTCGTTTCCGTGTCTAAGAATCTCAGTAGTGCCTCTGACTGCCAAAATTCAGAATTTGAGCATAATTTTCTTATATACATCTGAAGAGATATGCGTCGTTCCTGAATGAAGGAAGGTGAGGTACTGCTTCCAAATAGCTTTTTCGGTGGAAGTGTTGGTGGCTGAAGACCCTCCGCACGAAAATCTTCAATAATTTTAAGGTGCAAATCACTGAATTCCCGGTATCGCCTGTGAAGTGACCACTGTCCAATGCTCGTCATTATCAAAATCTATGAAAAAATGACAAACTTTTTAAGATGTTGCCAGTCATGCCTAGTACACATATGAGATACTATTACGAAAAAGGTCTTAAGAAACTCGAAACTGAAATAATTAGATAAAAAGGGTAAGACATTTCACTCTAAGAAACTACCGGCCAGTTTTACCCTATCCTATTTGATTATTTTCTGTTTTTTGAGGGATTTATGCCTATTAAAAAAACCCATGTAATTTGGCTTGGAAGTTTTTTAATCTTAGCTCTTAAGTGCATTATCATATATCAGTTTATATTGATGCCGACTAGAATACTACATTATTTTGTACACTTTCAATACTGGAATATGCAGTTACATAAGTCTAAAGAACTCTTCAAGGTCAAAGTGCAATTGTGAAATTAAATACATCTATAAATAATTCCTCTGTCTTTTTTTCTTTCTCTCTGTTTTTACATCTCTGCTGAATAATAAAAATGCTAGGCAGATCAGCATTCAATTAAAATAATAAAAAAATTAGATCTGGCCAATATGGACTCAAAAGGCTCAATATTTGCTCTGATAGTTATCACTGGCTAAGAATAAGTCAGGATGAAGTTACAGAGTAATCAGAATTAGTGTGTCAGTCACAGTTATATTATTAAGTACATAATATATTCCCAAAACAAATATTAGAAAAGAAGAATATTTGTGTAATGATGCGCAACAAATTAAACAGTCAAGCACAAACCAAATATTTTTGTAAGTGAAGAAAATGATGATTCAGCAAACAAAACAATGACTGCGTAACAAATGTATCAAGATAAGATCAAAAAAACACACAGCAGACACAAGTGCAACGAATTTAACACATATTAATCGAGTATTCAATGGGAAATATCTATTTATTACCTCGTAGACTGCAAAATCTCCTTCTGGACTATTACACACTGCAGCACGAGGTATTGATACTCGCATTGTTTGCAAAATGCGAGCTCCTATTTCAATGTAACTGACACTTTCGTTAAGGATATGCCACGAAGCTTCTGACATCACATGCCTCTCTCCGTCATTTCGAATTGTTCCGGCATAGGGCGTGTATGGCAAGCCTTCAACAGGAGACATAATGACTGATGTATTCAATACGTTTTTATTGCTCGATGCATAAGGTTGCAGAGGACTAGTTGAAAAGGATGCGGAAGTGTGAGTACGGATAGCACTCGGTCCATTGGTCACAGATCTCGCGTCAATATTTTCGGCAATTGAATCCATTAACTATTGCAAATACAGAACAGAACAACCGCAGGTTCTATTTTAAATTTATTTTTTTACATTCAATATGTGTCGAATCTACGACTTACAGATGCATCAAAAAACGAGTTAGAAGCTTCTTGAAGTTGCGAGTTTGTCATAGGAACAGAATAGCCAGGTTTGTTGATGATACTGCTTGCTGAGGATTCGCTTTTCGAATCTTTCGTAAGCAAAAAGTTTAATTCCTGAGAGGTCTCATTTTCTGCCGGATTTAAGAAGAATATTTATGATATATAGGTAGCTCAAATGCACTAAAGTTTCTTGCCTCTCTCAACAAACGCCATTTTGAATATTTACTCTATTCAATGTGCTTGCATCACCCAGCTACCTTGAATTCTTTGGTCTCTTCACCCATATTTGCAAACTAGATGGGAAAATAATCAAATATAGCGGTAATGTAAGGTTATTCCGGGTGGAATTTGAGCACCGTAGATTAAAATATTGTTGGTTGAACTCACTGGACTCGAAGACTATTTTCAATATTAAGCGTTCAGTAGCTGTTTGAGCAAATACAAGTAGAATATCGACTTGAAATCGCCAGGAATCGAATGATTGGCGATATAAAGTATGAGGAAAAATTGATTGGCTGATTAAAATGACATCAACAAAATAAAGTCAACTAATGTGAGCATTGAAACTATTGAAATTTTGATCATAAGCATACTTAAGGCAAGTGTTTTATATGCTTTTGATTCATATTATTTGCTGTCACAATGCAGAAGCCTATGATTCTGGAATTAAAATTGTATCCCCCAAGTAAAAATTAACGTAAGAGCAATTATTCAGAGCACAATTCATTTTTCATTTCTAAACTGTCATTATGCATGCCACTGTTAGGATTGCTGCATCCAGTATACACAAAAAACAGTTAAATATGTTTAATTTAAATATGGCAAGTCATTGTTTAACTTCAACAATAATTCCTGGCAAGTCATTGTTTAACTTCAACAATAATTCCTGGCAAGTCATCATTTAACTTGAAGTATAAAATATGTTAATTGGAAGATTCACTTCTGATCATGCAAGTAGCCTCAGTGGTCTTGTAATTTAGTTTTGTAAATAAACTATGAATCATAGATCCTGTTGTTAGGAATTAACTCCCTTAGGAATTAATTCTGCTTCTATTGCTGCGGTCAGTGTTCATTTATGACGTTCCAAGTAAACTAGCTACACAGATTCTAGTAGGGTTTTATATTTTGTAGTGTTGATGAAGTTAGCTCACTTCTATCAACACAATTAGTGCATGGTGAATATACACATATTTCTGTCACAGTTTTCTGTGTTCTGTTGTGTTTCATGTTCCTAACACCTGTCCTGTCTTATCATTATTTCATTTTGTCTACAACTAGATCTTGGAATTGAATCTGATGAGTTCTTTGCTGTCAAGACTAATGAATCGTATGAAGTGTAGACAAGTAATCAGAATATAAACACAGAGATAATACACGTGCAATACTATTTCATTTATCTTAGTTCATGTGTCAACAAGAGTGAATCTTGTCAACATTTTTAACCTATGCTTGCACATACAAACCGAATTAGATTGATAAAATTACAAATCCCTGAAAGAATTGTAGATAAATAAACATAATACATGGCAAAAACATATTAAATCCTGACATTTACTGAGACTAACTGCCACATTTTATTTCAGCAATTTTTTTAATACCAAAATGAAACTTTTTCAAGGTTTCAGTTAAATGCAGATAAAAATGAATGAGCACATATCTATTTTGTGACTTTAGCCTGGGAATCTTGGTGATGCAACTGACATTAGCCACCATTCAACAGAACAGTGGGCTGATCATGCAGGTGCAAAGAAAAACAAACTGTGGAACAGCTAGTTGCCATATCAATGAAAGCAATTTCCAAACATATTTCCCCTGCTATCTAAGTGATAACAATTGGGTACTTGTAATTTGCAACCAGATTTGTTGTCTGCGTTGCTATGAACTCAGTAATGATGAGCAAGTTGCAGCACCAAGTGGTAAAAAAGTCAATGGTATAAGTTAAGGGATAACATACAAAACATAGAACAAACTTGTCCCAACAAATAGTTTGCATAAGTTGTAATAAAAACACGATACATAATTAAATTTACAGAAATCAAGTAATCAAAGCTAAACTGGACAATACCACATAAAGTATAGAGTCTTTTCCAACAAACGAATAAAATTAAAAAAAAACTCAAATCTGAAGTTGAGAAAAAATTAGCTTCAAAAGAAAAAAATCGGGATACATCAAAGCTCCGTCACCAAGTCAAAGTTGAAAATACTAAAAAGTGAACAGGTAAATTGATTGCTTTTCAAGAGTTGTGAAAACGTGGTTTTGAAGGACCAGTTCATCCAGCAAAAACTCTTGAAATTTTTTTCAAGATAGGATGCGTGTCTGAAGATGGTTATAAAATTTATCTCAGTAACTTTACTGCATTAAATATGCATAAAGTCTTGCCATCATTGTGCAGCATTGATGTAATTTTGTTAAAAAAGAAAAGAAAGTATTCTGAATATGATTTATTATAAAAGAAATATCATTCTACCTTTTTAATTCAAAATAGAAGTACTTGGTTATTGTTTTTCAATACTTATCTTTGAATATGGTTTTAGCTCATCAAGAAATAGCATACTTTTCTTTAAAATATTTGTGAAGGAAGATCCATAAAATTTAAAGATCTTGATGCATATAGATGTCAGGATTTCTATGTTATTACTGTTGCAATTCCTATGTCCAGATTTTGACCTATGACCCATGAACTATGATCTGTCATCTATGACCTATGGCTTGTAATCCATATTACTGTTAAAAACATGAAACACAATAGAACACAGAAAACTGTGACAGAAATATGTGTATTTGTCATGCACTAATTGTGTTGATAGAAGTGAGCCAACTTCATCAACACAACAAAATACATAACTCTGCTGTCATCTGTGCAGCCAATATGCTTGGAAGGTCATAAATGAAAACTGACCGCAGCTATAAAAATGGGATTAATCCCTAAGGGAGTTAATTCCTAACAATTACCTATTACAAGTTCATGCTTAACTCTGACCCATTTATACAACTCTAACTTCACAGTTCTAATTCAATGTAAAGCAAACAGACATTTAGACATAAATCATACAGTATATATTACTGTATTGCTGGAACTGAACTCCAGCAATGCAAGACAGACAAATATTCAATTATGTGATGGACTAGTAGCGATTGCGTTGTGGCATTTTTCCATTGGCTAAAGTGAGAACATTATGTCAGCAGTGAGAATTCTTAAATTGAGAATCTTGAACAGAAACAATGATGCAGCTAACATAAATATAGGATTAACCGTTAATCGGTTAATACCTGACATTTATATCTATACAGTTCCACTACAATATTTCTCACAATTCTCGGTTTATTTATCTAATTGGAATGGTACATTCTATGCAAAATATCCTGTGTTGGAAATACGTTTCTTTTGGTCAATCCAAAATATTAGAAGAGGCTCTGCAATCATATCATGATTGCATGACTTTAAATATGTTTTGCGTGTTTCTTGTCAATTCATTGTACTTCTACTTCTCTCATAGAAGTATGCTTCCTTTGGCACTATGCTCCTATAGCGTGTGATAAGTAGCAATCCTATTCCAAATGATATACTCTTTTGTATATTCTTGTCCCTTTTCTTTGCCTTTGCCTTGTGCCGTGATCTCAATATATTACAACACATTGTATATTTTTTACCCTTTTAATGATTTTTTACAGTAGAATGATCTCTCCATGAATGAATTTGTTATACTATCAACACTCTAAAGGAAAGGTAGATAACGTAAACATCACCAATGTAAACTACATTTTTAATCTTGCCAACATTGATCTCAATGAAATGATATTTAGGGAGAGTTCTGTTCAATGTGTAAATGATACCAGAGATTGAAAAAAATTATCAATTACTTTAAAAGTTGATATAAAAAATATGTTTCTTCTATTTTTTGAATTTGAGAGATAAAAAAAGTATTTTAGTAATTTTTCATTACAAGTATCCATTATTCACATTCACAGCACCTTTTTTTCAAATTTGCAACTGTAACCTAATATTCAAATTCATTATTAATTTTTTGAATTCGGAAAAATCAAACAATTTTTAGCGATTGACAGAAGACAATTGTGCCAATCTTATTCGAAGCTTTGCATTTAAAATTTAATCGAAAATTTCGGGATGCAAAAATAGTAGCAATGATGTTCTTACGATTTTTAACATTCAAGATGATGATTACTATCTTTGAATATTATGAAAATTCTAAACAAAAATTTCGAACATTTCATTTGTTCCAATAATCAGTTTTTACATCGCATTTACAAATAATTTATTTTTTAAAGAGCGACACTGCAGTTCATACATTTTTTGTCGGTGCAACTTAAATTTTTTTTTACATATTTAGATAAAATTTATTTTTTCGAAAAGTTAAGTTTTTCCAAGCTCTGCATGATGCTCTACCAGTAAATCAACAAATTCAAGTCATTCACCGCAATAAAATGATTGGATAAAAATCATTTTGGCAAATTTTTTTTACCAATCAAGTTTTACATGACGTATTTTCAGCATGTCTGCAATATAAAATTTATGTTGCTGTTTTACAAGCAAGCAAAAAATTGAACGTTATGTCTTCTGAAGAAGTTCATGGAGTAAGAAAGCCTAGCCGAATCAGTAATAAAGCACAGCGTAAACTTTCGAAAGTTGGTGCTGATACAATCGACGTCAAGGTTGAAAACAATGAATGGAACTGTTGCTGTTTGTGGCTTGAAAGAAAGAGACGATTTTGCGGGCAACGTCGAAAAAGCGAGAGTCAATTCTGTGGCTTGCATCACCACGAAATTTTTGGAGCTGATCAGAGAATCCCTTGTCCTCTTGATGCCACTCATAGCATTAATAAGGACCTTGTCGAAGCACACGTAAGAATTTGCCAGAAAGGTAAAACTGAAAAGGAAATGATAGAGCAAGCTTTTTATAGGAGAAATATCAATAGTGGCCCTCCAGAAAATTCATATAGTGAGCATGTCAACGATTCAATATTACGACCAATGGCGCGAGCAAGTGGGGATAAAGGTACAATTATCGAAACAATTATATTATCAACAAATTTTGTAGATTCGTACATGTAGAGCTGAATCTTGAAGACAACAATTATCTTAGCTTTATTTACTTAACGATGCGATGCCGAATATTTTGTGAAAATTTCAAAATTTTCGATTCAGAAAAAGCAATGTCAGAAGCCAACGTCCTTGTTTAGGGCAACTCTTAATAAACTACCAAGTTCATTTGTGAGTTTAAAAATAAAATTTAAGCTATATAGTATTTAGTGCTATACTTCATGAATGAATATTTCGATAATAATTAAACAAAGTTCATTTTTAGATTGATTTTTAATATAACTCATTTCACACTTTTTTGATAGAGCACAATGGAACCGTAGAGTACATGATCCAAACTCCATTCACTAACTCAACAGTTGATATCAAGATGTATTATGAAATTTAATGCGTACATATTTCAGTTGAACTGAGTTTGTTTCTAAATATGGATTTGAATGATTGCATTAGTGGGTACAAATATATTTAATTGCATACAATAGTCAGAGTCAAGTCTATTTTTCCTTATAAATTATAGCCCAAATTTAGTGACTGCTCTGTAATAACAATTTTAAAAAAATTTTCAATTTGAATGGAAAATATTATAATTCATAACTGGTTTTTGATATTAGCTTGCTGTAGAAATTTTCATATCTAAGTATATTGCGTACTAATTGTAAATGAAAATTTCTTTTCTAAATCAAACCTTTTATTTAATTTTTCTGATTTATCGTTTTTTTATGTGAAGTGCAGCATGATATTGAAAAACTTGTAATAGAACTGCTCTGCCCAATTAAAATCTTCATTGCAATGACTTATCCATCTGTAAATGACTAACGCTGAATATCATGAAATGGTTTTTTGAATAGGTGGAGGACAGTACTTAAGTGAATTTATAGACCGTATTGATAGGATCTACAATGAAAATATTACAACTATTATGTTAGAGGAATTGAGTCCAATTGAATGTGAGCCATTGAAAGAAGCTGCTGAGTCTGTTAACATGGAGTTTAAGAAATCAAGGCATTTAATTCAGCAGGCTAGTATAATTGGTCATATGCAAAAGAGGGGGCTGGTCTCAGTGCAGAATTGCTATATTGAAATGGGGGCAGGTTTGATGACTTTCTACATATACATATATTTATGTATCATTTTTTAGTTACTCTTCTGTAAAAGCATAGCAAACTAAGACACCTGAGCAAGCCTTCATATTTTTGGTAATGTCAAGGTATTGAAGCCAATCGAACATCTTCTAAAATTTTTGCATGCAGTAAAATATAATATTTATTCAAATTCAAGGTTAGTTACTCGCTTTAGGTTTAAAAATGACACGAATAAAAATTTGGCAACTCGCTAGTGATTCACTAGCTTACTGCATATACGTATATTTATGTATACCTTTTTAATTAAAAAATTGATGCAGTTAAAATTGTACGCCAAGATCTACAAATACTAGAAAGACAAAAAATCATAATGAAAAATGTATCCATATAAATTAAGTAATATCAAGAGCATTGATAATTGGCTCCAAGTACAGTTCATCATGACAGTTCAGTGTGAATCATCTATAGAAGATGAAAATGCAGATAAAGTCGAATATGAATTGTTGGCGCAAAGTTACCCATTAAAAATGCATTATATTTATTAGGATTTTTTCGATACAGAAAATAACGTCTGCTAGGAAAAAAATTGATTTGTTACGAGCAAAATTTATTATACCGAATATATGAAGCTGGACTTGAAAAAATGTGACGATTCGTTATAATTGAAAACTCGCTAAAAGCAAATCTGTTTTATCCAAACTTTATTGTATTTATGCGCAAATACAGGTACTAGTGTAATGAGATGTACCAATCTAAGGAAACTAATTTTCAAAAATTATTCTTTACAAATACTAATCGATTTAGAATAGTATCCCAGAATCCAAATCTTTTTCATATGACTTTTCGAATGACACACTTCATTTCAGTAGTTCCCAAATTATCCTATTAAATTAAGTGCATATTTCCGGCCAGGACCTAATGGTATGTCAATATCACAACGGAAAGCTAGATGCTACCTTTCAATTGTCGATGAAAATGCCATGTTCTAAATAACTAGCGGTATTTCTATGCATTGTGAATTTTTTGTGGCAGGCCGAGGCTTGCTTGGAGTTGCACTTGCAAAAACTTTTCCAGATATCGATTTAATTATGGTTGATGGCTCAAAACCGCGTAATGCAGGTTGGTCAGAAAGTTGTGCACAAGCTTATTTTCAATATTTGGTGAATGAATGTTTGTTAGTATATATAGAAAGATTTTAATAATACAGTTGTGTCATAAAGAACGGACGCTTTCATGACTTTTCGTCTATAATGAGTTCATTTATGAAAGGTTTATGGCCATAAACAAAAACAGTGCCCAATTTTTTGCTTTTTCATCTTAGATTCTAGATTGTCTTTTTCTAGCTTAATAGAATACAAAAGAGGATGCTTCTATAGTTACTGTTTCATTGTATAAATTAAATTTTAACCTTTTTTGTTAGATCCAGTAATTTTTATGCCAAAATATTTTAAATTGCCATTACTTTTATAGGAGATAAAACTCTGAAAGATATGGGAAAGCCTGCTTTTCGGGCAAAAATTGACATTCGAGACCTTGATGCGGCAAATTTGCCTCTTCCAGACTCAAAAAAAGTTGTATTTGTTGCTAAACATTTATGTGGTGTTGGGACAGATTTAGCTTTGCGATGTATTCTTACTCTGGCAAAAGATCATTCCAGAGATTCTGTTCTGAAGGTCAGTTTGTGAATTAGTGTGCATATTTTAACTTGCAAACAAATATGTAAGCTTGCAATGCACTAAACTTCAGATATGATGTTGTTCCGAACCATTGAATGTATTGATAATATGTGAAAAGGTGATCATAGAGACAATACAACCTCTCATGTATTTTTTTTAAGTCACCAATCGAAAAAAAGAAAATTCGTTTTATCCGAAGTGACTTGCCGTTAATCTATCCAAGATCTTATCAGCAAAAATTGATGCAAAGATTTGTGAAGTCTTCCCCTGAACATAACGCCTAGCAGTTATATTTTAATTTTCATCAATTTTGTAGATTTAAAAGTCATAATATATTCAAATATAATTCTACTCAAATACGACCAAAAGGAGTCATATTTTAGCTGGGCTTAGGTAAAAAATTTAGGGTATTCGAAGAAAACTGTTAATTTGATTATATTCCTGAGGCAATATGTTATGCGCAATTAGTGTTTTTGTCAAATAATAGTCATTATTTTAAGTGAATAGATCCCTCATTCTGTTAAAATTTAGCCCCCTATGTGTTATGTTCAATAACTATCAATTATCTGCTGACATAAAACACTGTCAGCGTTCATGCGCAACCTCTGAGCCTAAATGTTGTGCCTAATTACAACTGATTTTTTCATGCACTGTTGACCAAATTTATTTTTTAGTTTAAATGGGACGTATAATATATTATAGGTACACATAAATCATATGAATACAAAAATTATTGTTCTGCTAGTAAGTTCTTCTAAAATGGTTTAAATATGTTAAAAACAACAATCACGAAATCACGTAAGGTACATAGATTAGAATGGTGTTAGGCTCAATATAGATCATATTCATAAGTTCTGAAAGTGGTTTGGGGCCAACTATGAGATATTGGCAATAAAAATAAAAATAATGCATTTAACATCAACAAATTGGCATTCGCGTTTGAAAAATTGGCAAGTGTGGGAGAAAGAATGCTCTAAATCTAAAAAAATGTATTTTTCATTCAATGTAATCTTTTTGAACTTTTTACTAAGGGACATATCAATTTGACTGGAATTTCACATCAGCATTGATAATGTAGATAGGTTGCTATTATTTTATTATACAGGAAAATAACAAGAATTTCGCATTGGAAAATGGCATATCTGGGGTTGCCATAGCAACGTGCTGCCATCACTGTGCCAACCTGCAGGACTACGTGGGGGGCTCATTTGCCAGGAAATGCGGTTTGAGTGCCTATGATTTTTCAATTTTAGGCCGGCTTGGAGGGTGGGCTACCCTCAGTTCTGATGATCCCAGGGAGCATAGCCAGGTGGAAGCTCTTGACGGCCCCAAACTTAGCCCCTTAAGGCGGATTGAAATTGGACAGCGAGCAAAGCGTTTGATTGACTGGGGGAGAAAATTATATCTTGAAGAATTAGGGTTTCAAGCAGAATTGGTTTATTTTTGCAGTACCAGTGTTACACCCGAAAACTGTCTGTTAATTGCATGGTTACCAATGTGAGTTTTAGATTTCAATAAGATCATGAAGGCAATATTTACAAGGCCTAACAATCATATAAAATTATGAGATTTATATTTTTTCACAGCCGTATTCTCTATCTATGATTTTATTTCCATAGGTGCCCATATATAAGTCATTGAAAATTAATTAGGGCTATGCTTTCAAGCTATATTTATGATTATATTCAGGTTTTATAAATTGAATACTATTGTTAGAGGTATTTATTGAAATGATATTGGACTTACATGAAAAGTCACTGGAATTGCTTGAGATGCCATTAGAAGCTCATATATTTTTACGCGATGTTCACAGCGATAACTTCAAATCACACGAATGGTCACAATAATTAGTATCTCTTTGTATAATATGATTCTAATGATGCTATCCATCAACAGAAGTTTTTTAGAATTGAATTCCATTGAAAGATAATGAAAAGCTGCGTCAGTAAATCTTCAGAAATCGATTCCGTACAATATAAGCTCTGGAATCAAATTTATATTCTTTTTGCGCTATTTTACTTGGTATTTTCAGAAAAAGCATTAATCATGTCTTGCCCAAAAATTAAGTTTTGGGTTGCTGTTAAAAATGAGATAATGACCACATCTATGAAGTACCAATCCATCTTTCAGCCTGGTCTTGAATATTAATGAACTTTTTTGCTAGTTGAGCAAATTCAGTGCATTTAGGACTAATAATAGATAGAGCTTAACTGAAGAAACCAATTTGTAAAATGGATCAGAAATGCTGTTGGCATCATAAAAGGTTATGCCATCTGAGTAGGCTTTGAAAAATAGCTAAATTTTAGTGATTTTATTTGAATTCACATGTTTTAGCTATGCTAGTCTCGCACGATTGAATTAATGACTACAGCTTTCACTGAGGTAAAATTTTGTTTTGAATCTGTACAACATCTAAGGACTATTTCTAAATACAAAAGTAATGGTTCAGGTCATATTTGGTCTCTACTGCACCAGTTCAGAAATAATATAAGCTGACTGTATTTTTCAAGACATTGAAGGAAAGATAGATCATATTCATGTTTAGAGTTATCGTGGTTGCATTGGCAAAAGAACTGGATAGTATTCAATAGTGAAAATGTTTTGTATTTGGATTTATTGTAACAAGAGGTACCTAAAAATAGAACTTGTTTTCAGTCACTTTTCGAATATTATAATGATACTCTAAATATATTGGCAATACAGCAGTGTACACATAAAATATAAACAAATTTGAAATTAATCTTTTTGAAACCAACAATTTTCAATTGTCAACTGATGCAATTGATATTAACTGCAAAAAAAGAGTGGAATCATTTTGATATTGCTAATGATTGAAATCAGGTGAAATTAAAATTTTGGTCATGATAGTGGATGATACTTCCCTCAATTCAAACAATTCTGCTACCTAAACTTAAATTATTAGCTTTCCACCCAGGTATATTAATTTTTATCCTAAATAAATAATACCACAATCATCAGTGAGTTAAAAAAACTTTGCTACTGTTAGGAATTAACCAGTTAACGGTTAATCCTATAACTATGTTAGCTGCGTCATTGTTTCTGTTCTCAGTTTCAGAATTCTGACTGCTAACAT